>JANVCQ010000005.1:46579621-46597000 GCA_025531925.1 Erythroxylum plowmanianum | reverse complement strand
AAATGATATATTTCACTAAATTAAAAAGGGGCCTAAACTAAACAAGAAACCTAGTTAACTATTAACTTCTAAACCTAAGACATTTTGATTCAACGTTCATAAAGCACGTAATAATAATAATAATAATAATAATAATAATAATAATAATAATAATAATAATAATATTAATATTAATATTAATAAACAATATTTTTATTTAAAAATTGAAATAAAATACACTTACATATAAACAAACTCGGCTTGTACTCGCGTCTAACAAGTCGAAGCCAGATTTTCTATTCTAAATGTTCTGTACCAAAATATCTAGTCCGCACATTTCTCTTTTATCTTTTTTATATATGACATCATTTTAGATATAAAACATGGTCATGTTGAGATGAAAATATACTTACATAAGCTAACGGAAATAAAGGATTTGAACTCAGTTTCGAAAACTTAAAAATATTTTAATCTAAGTTGTTCGAAAGTGGAGATATAATTGTTAATATCAAGTTATTTAAATTAATTGTTAATTCATTAGGTAGTTTGTTTGAATTGTATAATTTTCAAATTATTGTATATAATTAATAAATAATAATTAAAAATTATTATTTTATATTTTTAATTTAAAAAAATTAAGTTGATTCGTTGCCATCCTTATTACCAATTTGATACTAATATATAGAGTTAATTATCATGTTGCAAATCTGACGAATCCAAAAAAAAAATCTATTAAGATGTGGTTCTTATTATTATCATTATCATTATTATATATGTATATAAATAAAAGAAATAAACTAAATTAATGTATAGCACGTCATTAACTATTGTTATTGTTTATCATTACACATGAACAATTTTTTATTAGAAAATTTAAATTATTGGATAATTAACTAGATATATAAATTACTTTTATTTTTGTCTTACTTTACAATATAAAACAATATAAAAGATAGAAATGGTTAAGAAAACAAATAAAGAACATCAAAACGCCCACCGTGGGGCTCGAACCCACGACCACAAGGTTAAGAGCCTTGCGCTCTACCGACTGAGCTAGACGGGCTGTTGTTCCTTCGTCCTAACTGTTAATATAAAACGTCTGTAACTTAATAAGAGAACTACCATTTACAGTAAATGAAAGAGGCATAAATACCTGAACAATGTTTACATTTCTGTTGCCAAGAAACTAAAGAACATCCACCCCTCAAACTCCTTATCAAACCCTCTATTCACAGCCATTTGAGCCAGACTCAACTAGCAGCAGAACAAAACTTTCTGATATAACAAGTTCTATAACTATACAGTATACATATTCTGTCCATGTCTTTCCTGTGCAGGTTTTAACTTAACATTACTGACTACATACTCTTTTGAGGAGAAATAACAGTATGTACTCATATTTAGACCTTAGGATCAGACTACTTCGTCTAAAAGATCGTCAAAAATCATGTCCTCGAGCTCAAGCCCAACACATTCCATGTCAAATTGCAGATTCATCCAACCATCACTTTTTGCCAAGTCCTTACTCAAAATGTAATCCAAATAATGTCTATGTCCAGGACTTGAATTCATATACCATCTTATCTGACCCCAGACCTCCTTTAGAACATGTTGTCCCATGGGCATTGGACGAATTTTTGGCAGTGATGACAAGGGTATTGGATAAAAGGAGTATGATTTTGCATATATATCCATTAGTACCTCATTGATAAGATCGAACAAGAGAAGGTAATAGAAGTTGTCACCCTCTTCATTTCCTGAACTCTCAGGATCAAGGAGCATGCAGTCTATCATTTCCTGAAACAGTGAAGGGTCTACTGGCTGCTCATCAGAATGCCATGTTCCCAGCAACTCGTCTTGAGTGAAGCCTGATAGCTCCAGTATTTCTCTGACATAGTCAAAGTCAGCTTTATCTTTAGCATCAACTTGGAAGTGCAAAGTATCGTCTCCCAGTTTCTTGCTTGGAAATTCCAGTTTCTCAACGTCAACACATTGTGAGATTGTAGGAGCTTCTACTCTGGATTCTCTAAGCTGGTCCCCCAGAGAACCAAGTCTGTTGTGAACAAGATTTTCCAGGTTTGATTCTGAGGCTGCTTCTGCACAAAATGACATCCAAGAATTGTTCGTTTGAACAAATGTTAGTATCAGTCTCTCCAAATCAATTAGAAGTACTCGAGCACAATATGATTAGCATGAGAAGTACTCGAGCACAATATGATTAGCATGAAAGTTATACTGCCACATTGGCTTCAAAGGGTATCCTAGAGAATATGATTCAGCTGCAGAAACCAGAGAATCAATGCACATGAAGTTAAGGTTGCCTCTAGATGAGTTGGATAAAAAAGTTAAATGAGCAGAAAATCATGATCTGAACTACCTTGTCTAATCGCTATTCACTCATTCAGAAAACTTGTACTTCCCTGCTAAAGGAGATAGATAGAAACAATGCAATGAATGCAGCTATAAGTTGAAGTATCGATTACTAAGAAGTTTACCTGCAAAGGAAAAGCTAGCATGGGATGTATCCTCCTGAAATTCAGAGTCAGAATGGGGGACGCTGCTTGGTTCTGTCATCAAGTCACTGAAACTTTCACTATTCAAGCCTGCTGTAACATAAGGCTCAATGTTTGACACTGATGTGATTCCAAGATCTCCTGTGTAGGAAAAGGTTTCACTGTCCATACTATCTGATATATCGTCTCTCACACGACCTTTTGTATCCAACTTTAATAGGTTTTCAGAGGATATGCAATACCCTACACTTCTCTGTTCACTGCAATCACTTTCTAAACTGGCGTCGTCATCTAAACCAGTCCTAGACCTACTTGGTGAGAAGGCCTCCGAACTATCCTCACTTCGATAGAAATAAGATTTCATAGTAGGCATGGAAAAGTTTCTTCCCATGAATTTTGGGGTGCTGATGTTAGGGAAACCTGGATATTCATTTCTCAACTTTAAGGCATCAGAGTTATTGGATTTTGCTTCTCTGCTAAGACTAGAATTGTACAACTGACAATATTTATCCATAGATTCACTAAGAGAAGCAGTTCTCCTCATGCAACGCAGTTCAATTTTGCTCTTTGAAGGGATAGGCTGGTTGCTCTTATTACTACTTCCTGGGATGTCCTTGCCATCTCTTGATGTTGAATCATCGATGATATGATCGATATCCTCCATTTTCAAGTCCCTGGAAAATTCATGTCCGTGTGGAATCTTGTGAAGGACTGCATCCCTTGCTATCCGATGTTTCTCCTTTTTGCTCTCTTTTATAGCATGTCTTATCTTCTGTTTAAGGTTTTTGAAACGTTTAACTACAGTAGGATTCTCACTGCACTTCAGAATTCCATCTGTCCTATATCCTGCAGCTATTGATGGCATCGAATTCGAACGACTATACTGTCCATAATTAGGCTCAACTTGCAGTTTGGTTTGTCTATAAGCTGTCAAGTTCCCTTCTTTTGTCTGAGATTCAATCCCCTCTTGGTTCCTCTTGAGTTTGGTTGGATCAGAATGTACTTCATCTGATGATAAGGGTGAAGGGAATGAGGGGGATTTCGAGTATCGCCTTCTGGTACTGCTTGCTTGCTCATTTAAGAAGTGATGAGCCAAAGAAGAGTCTGGATCTTGTAAGATTTCAAGGAAGAACTCCTTATTCATGTTAATCATATCGAGAGCATCCAACATATCCTTTGTCTGGCCAACTGAATTTTGTTCACTAAATTCCTTCCCCAGGATAAAATCCTGATCAATTAGTAGTTTTCCTGTGTTGTCAACCACTTTATGCTCAGAGTGATTTCCAGTGTACTCAGTATCAAAATCTTCAAAGTTTTGTTTCCTAAAGGGTCTCATCGCCACTGAATCAAATTGGTCAATGACATGAGAACTTAAATCATCGACAGTTCTCGGAATTCCATCATTGGAACCATTGGCATGCAAGGTATCATCTGAAGGTTCGAGACGACGAAAGGATTCATTTCGCATTAAATCGATTCGTTCAGGGTAACTAGAGCTTCTTCGATGCCTGCCTTTCCTTCTTGAGAGCTCCTCAGTAATTAGAGCTTTTAAACGGGATTTGACGGAGCCTTTGGTTAACGAAGTTGATTGTTTTTTCTTGCCATCACCCTGTTAATGTTTGTGTGAGATACATTGCTCATATTCAGAAGTCTGTGCACAAGTAAGGTATGTAACAGGAATGTTCGTACATTGTAAATCTGGCAACAACTTAGTTCCAGGGAGAAGACTGAAATAAAATAAGGTGAACAAGAACCAAGTGGAGAGCTTGCAAATCTATCGCTTTTTAGGAATGTTTGTGCTAACGAAGCTCTTGTTAATACTTACAATATCTTCCTTGCTGTTCCGTGGAGGTTTACCCGGCTCGAATCGGAAATTTCCAAGACCTATATACAACGAGAGGTTATTGACATATGTAAGATTGGAAAGATCCTGCACTTGAAACCTTAAATTGCATTAGACATCTCTCGCAGATTTATAGGTTCCCATTTAGATGGTTACTATGAATCAATCATGCTTTTATATGGAAAGCTGAGAAACCATGAAACTGCAACTCAAGTTCCAGCACCAAGCGGTACATCCAAGATAAACTAACCAAACGCATAATAGAAAAGAAACATAAATTTCATCCAGCAAAATCTCAGAAAAAGAACCTAAACCACTTATAAAATGAAGAACTTCCAAAACTATGGGAACGTTCAAGTTGAATAAGATATTTTAATGCTCTCACCTTTGACATTATTACCATCACCCCTCTTATAGGCAAGTCTTCTCTTAATGTGCCAGCGCTGGTACTTGAGTATGTGAAGTATTCCCCACATACACCCTGGACGGCTCCTTGGAACAGAGAGCCCTGATTCACTTAGCTGCAAGTTCTTTCCCATACTTTTGGAAGTGAAATTTCAAATCCAACTACAGCATTGTCCAACCTGCTTCAGGTCACCACATGAACATCAAATCACTATACTATCTAAATCTTCAAACGCGTTAAACCAATGAAACTATAATAGGTTTTAAGTATCCATTATCGTGCTAAAAGCCAATCTTTCTGGTGCAACATTTCAAACAGTTGGAAAGCATGACAGTGAAAAATGCATCCTACAGTAGCAGTAATTGGAGATATCATCATATTCATGTTCTAATCTAAAAGGTGTAATGTTACCCAGAATTCCCAGAAAGGGTATTCTGGGGATAGGATTTGAGAATTGAAAGCTTTAATTTGCATGACTTGAAATCTTAACCCCCCAAAAAAGAGAAAAAAACAAATCAAAGCCGAAATGCGCTTTACAATCTCCAGATTATAAGACATCAATATGATCTGTTTCCTATCTGACAAGCCTTTACCCTTAAACATCAACAACATCACATTGAAAGACTTAAATCTTAAAGATCTCACCTTTAGATAAAGAACAGGATTTGAAGACAGAACCTCCACGCCTGTCCTTAACCATTGACACAGAAGTGTTGGGAACAAACCAAACAATTCAGAAGAGGAAAATGGAACATTGGACAGAGATTAAAAAAAGAAGAAGAAGAAGAAGAAGAAAAGCAAAGATGATGATGGTGCGTAAGTTCGATCAATCCGCAAATCTCGGGGTTTGAGGACATTCAAAGCCTAAAAAAATAAAAAACCTTTTAATAGCTTTCCACTTTTTGCTCACCAGCCAACTCATATACATCCATCTCAACATGTCTTGTTTCATTGGTGGCATCAATGGAGCGCGGTCTTTGTAACCAACTTAACTGTCGGTCCAGTGTCTTGTCCGGTTCAGTTTAGCCCCTTCTGGTACCGACCCATATAAAATTGGTTATAAATTTAATAAAATTAAAAATTTTGAAACATATTAAAATTTTAAATAAAAATAATTAATTATAATTTAAAGAATTGATTAGTTGATTCATTTTTAACAACAAGATTTATTATAATAAATCAAACCAAAAATTTAAAAATCGAATAAAAAAGCAACTGATTAAAAAATTTTGCGATCGAATTGATCTGGATTCGTTGAATTTTTTTAATCATTGTATCATTAATTCATTTCCATTTATGAGTAGTTTTTAGGAACCAATAAACTATAAGTTTTGGTTAAAAAATTGTAAGAAAAATACTTTTTCATAAATTTATTCTTTGTCTTGTCTCATTTTCATTTTGGCTATTTCAATTTTTCTGGATAAATTTATTAAATTTTTTGGAACAGAAAAATTCAAAGTCGTTATCTTTTAGATGTGCACTGGATAAATCTCTGGATTAACACAATAACCTGCAAATCACTCCAATCGGGTACTCCACACTAAGCAAGCCTTATACAACAAGCTCGATATAGAGAGTATAAGTAGGAGAATTTAAACATAGGACCTTTTGCCCCTATATTTTCTCATTTCATCAACTCGACCACCTAATAGGGGGCTAAATTCATTAAATGTTCATACTAAATTTAAAAGAATTGAGCAAAATGGTGCTTCCTTTGATATAATAAAAACACTTTTAGTTTGTTATATTTACTTTTGATTTTCTTAAATTACTTTAATCTCTTTCATTCTTATTTTATTTTCTAATTTTATTCAATTTTTATTATATACTAATTTTATAAGAATTTATTGCTAATTAAAATTTTAAATTATCTTATAGTTTTAATTTATGATACAATTTTTTAAACATTATTCTCAACCACCAAATTATTCCTTGGCCCAGCACATATAACCAATCTAGGCCTGGTGGCCCGCCTCTAGTTCATTATAAATTAACACAAGAAATATAGATGAAAAAATAAAAAAATAAATTTTCGATTTGTTGAATTTATGGTTAAATATTTAGGCTTTATGAAATTTGAGTTTAAACTCATATTTAAATTTTTTTGAACTTAATTAATTATCAATTTTATATTATTTGAAATTTATATAACATCAATAAATTAAATTATGTTTATTCAAATTTAAATTAGAAGCATAAATATTTTTCAATTTAATAGCCTCTAAACGTAGAGTCTAATAACTGGTAAAGTTGTCTTTTGTAATCATAAGGTCACATGCTCAAGTCACGAAAATAACTTCTTTGTAAAAATACAAAAAGAATGATGTTTACATTATGACCCTTTCTAGAGCCTCGCAAAGCGGAGAGCCTTGTGTATTGAGTATGCTGACTTTTTGTCACTCCAACAAGTAGTGTAATTACCTATGCAGATAAGATTTTAACAATTTGACTCCCATTTACAAAAGGTTGAACATGAAAACCAACAAAAGGAACAAAAAAAAAGAAAAAGCAGAGCAAGAATCTCCAAGCAAGTGAATGCTTATCTGGGGCACAAAAGAAAGGAAAAAGTAAATAATCTTTGATCTTCTTCTCTGCTGGTGGATTATGGTCCCCTGCCACCTTTGGGTTTCTTAGTACCAATCCTGTAAAAGCTGCCAAGAATGGAAAGTCTTCTATATAAGGAAAGTATCCAACTTCATTCTGGCATACACATAACGCATACAAAGGTTGTCCTTTTAGATGTTCTATTGCTAAGTGCTTTGCTTTTTCTCAACCAATAACCTATAAAGTTTGGGATTCATAACAATGACCTCTTGAATTGTTTGGTATAATTGAATTAGTTATCATAGATATATTTGAAGAGTAGAGTTAAAATTGATAAATTGGACTCGATTCAAGTTGATGACAATAAATCAGTTTCGAATTAATCTAATTTCGAGTTAAATTCAAATCTGAAATGACCAACTCTAATCAATTTAACTAAATGATATCATTTTAATCTCGACTTAAGTCCTTATAAATCGAATTTGACCAACACAATCTAATGTAACGAAAATTCAAACCAAATTCAAGTTATATATTAAAGATGTGTGCCTAGATCAATGACGACGTAAGTTCTATCCAATTTATTGTTAGATTTTCTGTTTTCATAAACCAATTCTTACTTTGTTTTATTAAATTTCATTAACATATTTATGTGGGATCTACACAAATGTATAAATAAAATTAAATGATACAAAATTGGAGCACTATAATCGGCACAGAAAATCTCATTTTTTATAAACGAGTGTGAGTATAAAATTCTTCGCCAAAAGTGAATGGATATATAAAGATTAGAGAAATATACCTTTTTTTTTCTATATGTTATTTTTATTAAAGAATTGAAGCATTAATGAGCACATATAAAGTAACTAACACCTACTTTTCACATCCAACTACCACCTTCCTCCCCACTCCCCCTGTTTTTAATTTAAGGTATGATCTTAGAGATGATATTTTTTGGTCCCCAAGAGTATAGTTTCAGTTTTCTGGTCCAAAGCCAGGCAATGACTACAAAAATCAGAAAGCTAGACAATGACTACAAGCTTTGTAAGTTTTATAACCAGAGAAAGAAGAAAGATAGAGTTATAATTTGACATACTTTCAAGTTAGTCTCATATTTTTAAAAATTATCAAATACCACCCCTATTTTTATTTAATATATCTTTCATCCCGCCAACAGTTAAATTGTCATTAAGAATCTTACTTATACACATAAAAATGACGTAACTTTTAAAAACTACAGGAGGGTGATTGATGATTTTTAAAAATTAAGGAGCATATTGATAATATGCAAAGTTACACTATGCCAAATCTTAAGGTATCTTAGAATTTAACCAAAAAAATGTTTTCTATGGGTTAAAAAAAGGCAAAGCAAAAAGAAGATATGCCCTCTCCAAGTGTCTGTCTTTTTGGCATTACAGAATAAGAGAAAGTTTGAAACTTTCTGCCAACTTTTGTTTCTTAATATGCATTACTAAGGTTAGCAATGATTCTCCAACATCTCTGCCTTATAAGCTTCTGCAACTTGCTCTGTTTAATAAAAGGGCCAAAGTTGACTTCCAATGAGCAATATTTTGGTGTTGGTGGTGTGAAAATGATATCATCAGGGCATGCTGCTATGTATAGGAGTTGAACCACCATATTGTTTATTTCTCTTCAATATTATTTTATAAAAACGAGATTTGTATTTATTATTTTTAAGTCAAAGAACAAATTTGATTTAAATAATCAATAAAATTTCATTAAATATGAATTATTATTTTAATAAATATAAAAATTAATATTTAGCATTTAAAGGAATTTCTTCAATTTTTTTTATAAATGGGAGATTTATAGTTACGATTTTTAAGTATGGAAAAATTTTATAAATTTAAATCAAATGAAAATTTTGATTGAAATAATCATTAAAATTTTAAATAAAATAATTATAAATAATTTAACATTTTATATAATAATTAAAATTCAATATTTTAATATATAAAAATACTTTTTTAAAATTTCCCTCGCACTACTTAATCACTTTTTAAGAAGAATTCTAACAATATTCTGTAAAAGTTAAGTGAAATTCGAGATATGTATAAATAAAAATATAAAAAATATGTAATGTAATAAATAAATATTAAGTTAACAATACAAGTATATAAATACACAAACTAAAAAAGAAAATTTAATAAATACAAGTTCTTGAATGTTTCAAAAACTCAAACCTTGATTTGAGAAGATTTCAAAGATTATGATCTTGATACAATTGGATCATGAACGTGATCTTAGGGTTGACCAATTTTGGTATAATCTCTTGTCTCCATCAATATTAAATATAAATAATTAAAAAAATTAAGCCACCATGATTATTAATTAATCAAAGCTAATTTACATTAGCCTTTGGCACGTCTTTTGCCATTCCACCAAATAATACGATCCTAAGTAGACAACTACACAAATCCATGCTTTGATTAAAATTAAAAATCTAAAGTCAAAATCACATTAAAATTTTATAATAAGATATATAGTTTCAAATCACCCACTCGTGTGTAATGCAAACTCTCAACCTCAAGGTGAGATCACCGTCAAATTGATTAAACAAAGTCCTTAAACAATATCTTGGCTCATTTGATTATAATGAATTGAAAATTTCAAACACAACATACTTATAATTTTTATTAATAAATTTCAAGATTGTTGAAATTCTCAAATTTTTGGATAGTGAATGTATAAAACTAATTAAGTTGGCTTTAAATAACAGCTTAAACTATTATGGTGAAACGGTCACTTAATATGGTATCAGAGTCTTTGTGACTAAGTAGTCATGAGTTCAAATCCTATCTTTATTTATTATTCAACACAAGATAAAGTGAACCTATGCAAGTTTTAGGCTCAAAGGGCCTTCACTTGAGAGGGTATGTTAGCAGAGTCAGAGCTACACTGGGGGCAAGTGACTCCACTGTCTCCAAAAAATTTCACATGAAAAAATTATTATTTTAAGTTTTGATCTCATAAAAAAATAAAATTTTGTCCCTATTAAAAATAAAATTTTGCCCTCACTCAAAAAAATTTATGGATTCGTCCCTGTGTGTTAATAAATATATAAAACTAATTAAGTTGGTCTCACACAACAACTTAAACTATTGTAGTGAAACGATCACTTAACATTTTTTTAATTAAAAAACTCGTTATCTTGATTTTGATTAAAAATAATAAAAAAGTACACGTAGTATAAATATCAGACTTGTACGAATCAAATATAAAACCAATTAAGTTGACCTTATATAACAGTTTATGCTATTATGATGAAACGGCCACTTAATATTTTTTAATTAAAAAAACTCGTTATCTTTGATTTTGATTAAAAAATAATAAAAAAGTACATATAATATAAATATCAAACGTGTACTAATCAAATATTACTAGTATGGTAGCGCAATTTCGCTCTAAAACATAACTCGAAATAAATAAATTCAACTTAAATTTGATTTAAATTAAAAATAATAATAAATTATTAATTTACATCAAATTTAAATAATTATTTTCAACTTTAAAAGTTGGGTTAAAAATGAAATTTAGTTAGTCCACCTATAATATTTATATTATATGTATTTTATGATTATTAAAAAAACTCCTAAACGACAACATCACCACAATGGACTTGGTTTTATTACGTTGTCGGAAACAAAGAATAACGAAAAACAGATGTTTGACTTTTTTGCAAAGAAGATGCCCACAAAGTTTATATAACTATTTTTCAGCACGCGATTCCCGTAGTCAACTCCTCCCATAAACACTTGAGAATATAAATCAAAACAACCAATCAGTGAATATTTTTTTATTAGAAAAAAAAAAGTTAACTAACAAACAAATTCTTACAAAAGTCAACCCCTTCTGTCACCTATCCCTTGTTAATGTTGTTGCTCCACTTCTTGTTCTGTCTTCTCCTATCCCTTCAGTTTCTGCACAACAGCTTCTATGAAGCTGAACTGTCTCGTATAACACAAAAAAGAAGAAGAAGAAGAAGAAGAAGGAGCTTTCTTTTTCTTAACGGTAATGGGTAACGCGATCGCCAAAGTGAGTCACTGTTTTGATATTGGTGGGGGTGTTTCACGCCGGCATGACATCGCCGTTTATCTCGGTGACCCACTTTACGAGGGTTTGGGTCACACGTTTTGCTATGTACGACCCGAACCTGCTCGGTTATCTAACAGCAAAATCCATTGCGAGGACACTCCGACGACTTTCCGGTCGATCTCCGGCGCCTCCGTCAGCGCCAACACGTCGACGCCTCCGTCATCGGCTTTGATCAGTGCGTGCTCTAATAGCTCCGGGTTGGATCGGGCGTCAACTTTTGAGAGCACGGATTCTTTTGCTTCCATTCCTCTGCAACCAGTCCCTCGTGGTCAGTTGCAGAACGGGTCAGGAGTTCTGTTTCCCGGAGGTTCAGGGCCTATCGAGAGAGGGTTTTTGTCGGGTCCGATTGAGCGCGGGTTTTTATCCGGACCCATTGATCGTGGGGTGTATTCGGGTCCGATTGAGAAGGCAAGACACAGTCTTTCTCTTGAAAGCATAGGAGATGATGAAATGGAAGATAAGCCTAAGAAACAGAGTTTAGTGAAGACACTACGGAGAGTGATATCTAATACTATAACTCGTGGGCAAAGATCAATATCCGATTCGATGAAAGGTGGTAGAGGATTGGATACAAAGAAAAATGGAGAAAGTGGGAGTGTTAACGTGAGTGGTAGTAGTGCTAATTTGAGTGGTCAAGTGAGTTTGAGTAATGACGTTGATGGGGATAGTGAATTTTCTGTGGAGAGTCAGAATGTGCATTGGGCACAGGGGAAAGCTGGAGAGGATCGTGTTCATATAGTTATATCTGAAGAACATGGATGGGTTTTCGTGGGGATATATGATGGATTCAATGGTCCTGATGCTCCTGATTATTTGCTTTCCAATTTATATAATAACGTGCACAAGGAGCTCAAAGGATTGCTATGGAGTGATAAGTTGGAACCCACGTTAGAAACAGAGGAAGTCCCTGTTAATGGAGAAGAAAAGGAGAACATGGATGTAAAAATGGAAGATTGTTTGAAGAGAAAACAGGGGAAGAATTTGGGGTACAGGTGTAAAGGAGTTGCAGAGAGGAGGAAGGAGAGTCAGAGGATGTGGCGTTGCGAGTGGGATAGAGAAAGATTGGAACTTGATTGGAAACTAAAGGAGCAATTCCATTCTAAAGCATCAACCAACTCTAATGGCGATGGGATCAATCATTCCGATGTTCTGAAAGCACTCTCGCAGGCGTTGGTGAAGACGGAAGAGGCTTATATGGAAGTTGCTGACAATATGGCATCGGAAAATCCTGAGTTAGCTTTAATGGGTTCCTGTGTTTTGGTGATGCTGATGAAAGGAGAAGATGTTTACTTGATGAATGTCGGGGATAGTCGAGCAGTTTTGGCACATAAGAGCGAGACCAATCTTGGGATAGGGACAGCATCGCAGGATTTGGAGATAATTCGTGAGGAAAGTGGGCGTGACTTTGAGTTGTTTGATGGAGAAGCAATTTGCAGATTACAGGATTTGAATTCACTCCAGCTCACTACAGATCATAGTACTTACGTAGACAAGGTGATCATAGTACTTTGTCTTGTTTTAATGGATTCTTTATGTAGTGTCCAACATGAAATAACTGATCCCTTGGATCTCAGGAAGTTCAGAGAATCAGGAAAGAACATCCTGACGATGCTTCTGCAGTAATCAATGACAGAGTGAAAGGTTACTTGAAGGTGACTCGAGCTTTTGGTGTTGGATTTCTCAAACAGGTATTTCATATTAAACTTCTCAATTCATGTCTGTTAAGGATCATCTTCAATGGGTTTACAGATTCTGAGTTTATTTTGCAGCCAAAATGGAATGATCTACTTTTAGAGATGTTCAGGATCGATTACATTGGAACAGCTCCATACATCACTTGTCTTCCATCTCTCTACCACCATAGACTGACTCAAAAGGACAGATTCTTAATACTATCATCAGACGGTCTTTACCAGTATTTCACAAACGACGAAGTTGTCTCTGTAGTGGACTCATTTCTCGCTGCATTTCCTGAGGGTGATCCTGCACAATACCTGATCGAAGAGGTTCTGTTTCGGGCAGCCAAGAAAGCTGGTAAAAACTTCTTCACAAATTTTATGTTACAGAGAAGAACACTGTGTGCTTAAAAACAGAAACTGATGTTTCAGGTATGGACTTCCATGAATTGCTCGATATTCCACAAGGGGAAAGAAGACGGTACCATGATGATGTTTCTGTCATCGTTATCTCTTTGGAAGGAAGGATATGGCGTTCATCTGTGTAAATATTGAATATATCTCAATGTGAAAAATTAAAAAAAAAAAAAGAACAGAGAAGCATAGGATCATCTGCAGAATTTTAAGTTTCATATTTCTGCCATTTCTCTTTACTATCTTTCACATTTTAAAAGTATGAAAAAGAATCAGAGTTTTGATGTTTCAAGGCAAAATTCCAAGTTATCAGGTCAACTCAAGCTATCTCCAAAGTCAACTTCAATAACTGCAGAATTCAGAATCAACTTTCCTGGCAGACTGAGAAAGAGAGAGAAACCTGCGTATAACCTAACCCTACTTTAAAGGTCTTCCCTGAAAGTGATGTCACCATCTTCCCAAATTGGGCAATTTCCTCAACCCAATTCACTTCCATTGACTCGTAACTCACTGGAAGTTAAAAAACCATATCAGATTGTAACATGTCTTTACTGATTATACAACCAGGGATCATTTATCATTTAAGCATTTCTGCAATAAAAAAGCCTGGAGGCACTGCATGCGCATTGCTTATTGCATGATTAGGTGATAAGATAATAATGGTTTTGCAGATAAAGTTCTGTGATGCTCTTTTGAGCTTCATGACATCATCCATTACCATATATATATATTAAACAAAACAAGCTTTATCTGGATAGTGCAGGTGGGGATTGATAGTGATAGCTGATGAATGCCTTCTTCGCTTGTCTTCTCTGTTCTGTTCTGCTCTGTTTTGTTCTGTTCTGTTTACGCAAGAGATGACGGATCCCTCCATGCCTTTCCAGTTTGAAACTAAAAAACAGATTCATTTGAAACTAAAAAACAGATTCAATTAGCACATGGTAGATGAGAAGATAAAGTAATAAACGCAAGTTTTCATTGACTCTGACTCAGTAATCACGTAAAAAATTAGGAACTGATCCCGACACGTGATCTTCTAGTCATAAACAAATAACTTTACTAGTTATGCTATATATAGATTTTATTATTTAATAAATTAAAATATCAAACACTAAAATAATTATGAAGTAAAATATGTAAAAAGTGTATAATTATTTAATATTTTTAATTTATTAAATACAAATATAAAATGTATTGTATATGTGACGAAGATTAGAACTCGAAGTAAACTCCTTGGAAGTCATTAATTTTCTCTCCTCGTCGAGTTGAAGAGCCCCTTATAATACTTCTCTGTTGCAAGCAATCAAAACCCTGTTAACTAAATCCTGGACGGTCCAAATTCAACATGTCTTTCGTAAAAGCAATCGGTGTGCTGACTGGTTAGCTGTTAATGCGAAATCTTTTGGTTTAAATGTAACTTATTTACAGTCCCCTTCTTCGAGATGTCTTTGTATCCTCTTAGAAGATATGTGTGAGGTTTTAACTAGGGGTGAGCATTATTCGGGCCGGCCCGATTACCTGGCCCGGCCCAAATTAATTCGAATAAAAAAATTTCAAATTTCGGGTAATTCGGGTATTACCCGAATTATTTCGGGCTGGGGTCGGGTAATTCCAAAAAATTTCGGGCCAGCCCAATTACCCGAATTAGGTTATAAAAATACAAAATTTCGGGTTTTTAAAAAAATAAAAATAAAAAAAAACAACTTCGGGTAATTCGGGTAAAGCCAAACAAAATTTCGGGTAATTCGGGTAAGAAAAAGTTCGGGTTCGGGCCGGGTAAAATGAAAAAAAATTCGGGTAAATCGGGCCGGGCTCGAACAGTAAAATTTCGGCCCGAATTACCCGAATGCTCACCTCTAGTTTTAACCCCAAGGGCTATTGTTTAAGATGTATTTTGCTCCATTATATATATAAACAAATATTACTTTGACTTACATTATCGCATAATTTACGTTAAAAATAATTTAATATCGACCTATTTTTATTAAAATTTAAAAATTAAAACAATTTAATATTATAAATTAATATTATAAGAATTAAGTAAATTTTAAGATTTTTATTTCTAATTAATCTTTTTTTTTAAAGAAGATATGTACATAAAAATTGAGTAGCAGTTGCATGCCAGTGGTTTAGTTTAGGTTTATCAACCTAACACTGAGATTTGAATTAATGAACTGTCCCTTTCAGAAGCTGGAACCAAGTCCTGAGTCCTGACATCAGCTTCTGGATGGTAGAAGAAAACAAATGTACTGTAGTGCATGAGATAAGGAAGTTACTTAGTTGGTCTTATGAGGTTGCAATGAACTTAGATTTGCAATTTAAATGCAAGTACGTTGGGACTATAGTCAAACTGCATTATTTTTCTAAATTTTAATTTGACAGTCATTTTGAAATTTATATTATTTTACTTAAATAACAATATCAATATTTAATATATTCGGATTCCGAGTCGAGTCGTATCATTGAGTCTGATTCTAAACTAACCTAAAGTCTAATCAATTTGATCCGAACTAGTTGATTTCATATTGTATCTAATCAAATCCTAGCACAAATATATCGCTAGAGATAAGATGTTAAGTGACCGTTTCATCACAAAAATTTAAGTTGTTGTGTGACGCCAATTTAATTGGTTTTACATATGTACTAACATACTCCTCAAGTGAAAGTCTTTTGGACTTGAAATTTGCACAGACCCACTCTATCTTATACTGAATAATAGGTGGGTGGTAGGATTTGAACTCACGATCACTTGGTTACAAAATCTTTGATACCATGTTAAGTAACCGTTTCACTACAATAGCTTAAGCTGTTGTGTGAGGCTAACTTAGTTGATTTTATATATTTACTAACACAAGGAGATTAAAATTTAAAATGAAAATACGCCTAACTGAATTAAAGTGATCTTAAAATAATAACTTGAGATCGGATTTACAAATTTTTAAAATACATGTTTAATAAATAATCAAGTAAATAGAAGTTTTGTAGGTATAGAAATAGGTGGAGAAATTGGCGTAGATCATTGTGTAAAGCAATGTGATAAACCGTTTTAGCTGCTTTTCAATGTCAACTTGATTTAGTTTAGTTAAGAAATGAAGAACATGATTAGTTTACGTTGACTTGGAAATTTGGAAGTAACAAAGAAGGTTCAGGATCACGTCAACTAATGAAAGGAAGTCGTTGGTTTGGTATGCGTTTTGAATTTTTAAAAAGTCTACGTAAATATCTAAATTAGCTGGTATGCGTTTTGAATTTTAAAAAAGTCTATGTCAATATCTAAATTAGCTAGTATGCGTTTTGAATTTTAAAAAAGTCTATGTAAATGTCTAAATTAGCTAGTATGCGTTTTGAATTTAAAAAAAGTCTATGTAAATATCTAAATTAGCTAGCATGCGTTTTGAATTTTAAAAAAGTCTATGTAAATATCTAAATTGCCTAGCTAAGGTTCACACTTAAGTCACTCAAAATTTTGTATTTGGATCCAAAATTTATTCAAATTCAATTCGACTCAAGACTTTCGATTAAATATTTTTAATTTGTAAATTTAAAAAATCAAAATCAACGTTATTTCAATTAAGATTTAGGTTTAGGTCGAATTAAGCTGGATAGTTGAAGCTTGAGTCTAACGTAAAATCCAAAATTTGAAAAAAAATTCAAACTAAACCAGAATCTCTCTGGGTAGGCTTATCTAGAATATGAATTAGGAACTTTGTACACACCCCACTCCCGCAAGATCCAAACTCGACATCGATGGTGATATTCGAGTCCGTACCCTGCGAGGGTGGCATGCTACATCACTCAGTCAAAACCTCAGTATAAAATTTTTTTTGAACACACAAACACACTCTATGCGGAAATCAGTGGACAATTTGGGCCCGCTTTATCATAACA
>JANVCQ010000005.1:46562721-46579521 GCA_025531925.1 Erythroxylum plowmanianum | reverse complement strand
ACAAAAATTACAATTTATGCATATATGGAGGCCATATTAGGCATGACCATGCCGAGATACGTTTTCACACTCATATCATATTCCAAATTACCATTTTACCCTTCCCATCGATGATGGGATGTTACAAACTTTCTCATAATTTAAATTATATTTTATTTATGAAAAATATGTAGAAAATAATTTATGATATTAAGAATTCTAAAATATGTTCATTTTTAAGTATATCTCAATCTAAATAGTTATAGGATTGACTATAACAAAAAAAAACAACAATATTCAATAAAATTTCTGCTGAGATGCAGGGTCTGCGTAGATCCAGTAGTATGCAGCCTTACCTTTAATTAGTAAAGAGGTCGTTTCCAAATGACCCATATGAATGAATGAAAATAAAAAAGAAAAAGGAAATAAGTAAAAAAGATAAATAAATGTAAAATTAGAATAAAATAACCAAAAAATCGAAAAAGAAATTAAAAGTAAAATTAAAATTAATAAATAAACATAATAATAACAGGGAAAAATAAAATAAAATAACTAATATATAAAAATGATAGTAACAATAAAAATAAAAATACTAATAATAATAACCATAATCATAATAACATTAATAATCAAACATAATAATAATAACAAATATGAAAGACTATTCATGTATATCCGATTATATGAAAAATCTGAAATATTATAAAATGAAAAAATACAGTTAATCAAGTTATTTTTTAGATAATTTTTTTGGTTATATGAAATATATAAATTAAATTAAGGTTGAAATTAAGTTATGATCAAGTTAAGAGTAATTATATGAAAAATATTATTTATACAATAGTTAATTACTCTGGAATTTTTATTTAAATAATTTTTTAAAATTGTTATTTTAATATTGTTTTGATAAAATTTAATAAAATAATAGATGTTTGATAATGTAATTGGTTTGAAAGGTGTATGAATTTGTATGATCAATGTGAAAAGTTGAAAGGCCTTTACTATCACCCAAAAAATCTCATCTAGACCCCCATAATCAAAGTAAGTATGCAAAGCAGATAAATTTGATGTCGCATGATGTGATGATGCACTATCAAATAACCAAGGTTGTTGCGACATAGCTGGAGAATTGATGGAGGTGGTAGCATTGGCTATTGGACTTGGAAGTTTCTGGAAGACTGGTAACATGAATGTTGTTCTCTTTCAGAAATCTGGCAAGTTTCCTACAATCAGGAGTATCATGACCTGTAATTTCACAAAAACAGTAAAATCAATCTTGTCGATAAGACCGGTGGCTATTCCGATTTTGTCGAGGATAATTTCCTCCATAGCTGCCACGGACCTGCGAGAATTGGAATTGTAACCTTGAATGGATTAATTGGAATGTTGAGTTTGAACAGTTTGCTTTTGAGCAACATTTGCTCTGACAAGAGTAGGAGGGGAACTCGAGCCTTTGTCTTTCAATGTTCTTTCAAAGTCAGTTAACTTATCAAATAACTATGAAAAGTCAATAGAAGATTCACGAACTTTGAAAGCTGCTACAATAGGACTGTATTCATCCCCAATTTGAGTGATGATATAGACAATAAGATCTTCATCACTTATTGGATTTTGAATGAGAGCTAGTTCATCTACAATAGATCGCATTTTATTGAAGAATTCAGCAACTGGCTTGGTTCCCTTTGAAGTTTGAGCAAGCTTGGCTTTGAGAGAGATGATTCTGGACCGTGAAGAGTTCGCATAGCTACAAAGTAGCCTCTCCCAAGCTTCTTTGGAAGATGCGGCCGAGGAGATGATTGGTTGAATGCTTTCTGAATAACTATCAAGAATTGCACTGATAAGAATTTGATCTTGCCGCTATCAAAGAGTGTAGGCTAGATTACAGGTCTGTTTCTCGCTATCAAGAAATTGCGGTGGTGAAGCTAGAGTACCATCAATGTATCGTAGCTTGTCATCTCCAAACAGGAATGTTGGTAGAAGTTTGATAGGAAAATTGGTTGGTCCATTTAATTGCACAATAGATGGCATTGTTGAGCTAGACATAGTCGGATCGGAAAAAAAACTCGCCGGAGTGTTTGAAACTCTGATAACATATAAGGATATTGAATTTGTGTAAAAACTTATTTTATTGACGGTTAGAGTGATTACAATTTATAAAAGAGATTACAAGAATATAAGAGATAAAATAGCATATAGTTACAACAGTAAGATTGAAAAAATGAACTGTATAATCTAAGTTGTTACAATTGATTACAACAACTAGCTAAGCTGTTATAGATTTGAATCAGAGTTTGTTGGACTTAGTCTCTACACTCTCCCCTACCAATTTTACATCCCAGAGCTTCCTCTGATTGCTTACATTATAGCAGTTCAGATGCAAGTCTAGAACTGAATCGATCAACAAGCTAGTTCCATGCACTATTTGAAGAAAAATACAAAAGGAATGCATACTCTTAACACTTAGTTTCAATAAAGGAACTTCAGTAAAAACAAATTGCACAAACACAATGCAACAATGGCAATTAGCGAAAGAAGTCGGAAATCTTTTCCGACAACCGTTGTACATGACCAAACATATGTAACATTACTCCATGCCTCCCTTTCTGCATATAGGATCATCTTTTGGAGTAAAGAGTTGCAATTCCACAAGCGCAGCGCTACATTTTTGCAGCTGCTGATAACCCGGAGAACAGAGAGCTTCTTCAAGATTAAGTAAAATCCATATTGTAGCAAGTCGGGTTACATGGATAAGTACAGTCAATTTCATTCACTGCTCTTCGGTTAAAGAACCAATCACCCACTGATTCTGCAATGGTCTGTCACAGAAGGCAGTAGCCGGTCTTAGCAGATACGAAATATAACACGAAACGAGATATTGAGAATGCCATGTTTCAATCGAATACCTATCACAATACTAACAAGATTTTCGCACCTTATTATTTATTCTCGGAGAATTTGGTGAATGCCATGTCTCGGCCATCCAGGATTGGCAATGAATGAAACAAGAATTTATGAACAGTCCCCCTTCCTTATTTTGCTGGAAATCACTCAGTGCTCTCAGCAAAGAATTACGAAAACCTGGTTATTGTAAGCAGACAGACAGAAACAAATTGATCAATCAAAGATTGAATAATGTTTTGCACTTTGTGATATCCATGTTATGCAACAGTGGAAACAACCTATTTGAGTGATCCAGTTACCTTGCAGTATCTCAATTTGTTCAGGATCACAATGTTTAAGGCTCAACCTGCATTTATACCAATGGTCACGAGGATCGGATACATCCGGAACCAAGATATGTTGTACCTAAAGATAATATAACTAAATAAGCGTATTTTCAACAGATAAAAACAAGAAGATAATTCCAAAATGCTAAGAGGCTAAAAGTGTATTTAGTGAATACATTACCTGCCAAAAGTCATAAGCTGGGTTCAGAATGAAAATAGGGGTCCTCGTATATTTAATTATTTCTCGAGGAAAAAGACACTGCCATCATAGTTCACAACAAATAAAAGAAATGGTGCTTTATGAATTATTATTAAGAAATCAAACAGCTATTCTAAGAAGTTGATGTGTGGAAACCATATATACAGGAGACAAGGGAAAAAGAAAAGAACAACACCTGCCTTAGATGAGTCCATTGTCTTAACACAACTCTTGGGCAAACTTTTTGTTACCCCCTGCAGAGTGATAAGTTAGATATATGTCGAACTATTACTAATTTTACTTTTAAACATTTCTTCGCTCGTTACAATTCAATGACTTGGAGCTGCCAAGTAAGCACACACTATGCATACATGGCATGAAGAATTAAGAGAAAATAGAAATTCCCAATTAACTGAACTCAGAATGGAGAGAAGTTTGTTGGATAACCATATCGAACCGAGTGATTAAGAGTTAATATTTATTTGTCCATTAATATGTCAGAACTAACATTTCACCCATAATTTTGCAGGTGGTGTATCACGCACATCAACCATCAACAAGTAAAAAAAATTAGTAAAGAAAAAGTAAAGTTATGCCAATTGGCAAGTTATTGTTGAAGCTTCTACAATGAGGAGTGAGTAAAACCTGAAGTCCGACAACATCTCCGTAGAAAGATCTCATGGTGTAATTCCCAAAAACATCTTTCCTAAACAAAGAGGAAACAATGATTGTTAGTTACATTTATGCACATCTACTAACAGCATTATACACGTAAGGCAATTAATAGTTCTAAGACATCTTTCACGAATAAAGAGCGTATCATGCAGTTGCATAAAGATTACAATGCTTACAAAACCATACTCATCTAGGAAAAAGCCTGCATCAGCAAGACATTTGACGGTTGCATCTTTTGGCAAGAGCTCTCTGAACCCATCACAATGAATATAAGTAGCCAACCCTCCAGCAGAGCATCCTGAAAGAAGAGCCTGCAAAGTTTTCATATATACCAGCAAATGAACAATGCTTACAACAACGAAATATGGGCAGCAAAATGTAATAGTCCAACAAGTTAAACTCAACAGCAAGTGCAAGCAAATCCCTCTCATTCATTTATACTCTATAAATTGACAAGAAGCAAGGCCACACCTGTTTAGCAATGGACAACCCTAAGGACAGAAGCTCATCCATAATAGCTTCCCAGATGCGTTGGCCTCTGAAGAAAAGTTCTGTTCCATTCTAAAACATAAACACAAGCAACAATGTCAAACAAAAGACACAAAAGATTCTAGCTTTTTAGCAAGAAGCCCCAACAAGCAACTAAAACTTTAGTTACCTTAATCTCGTTATCCGGGTGACCAGCAAAAGACCCACCATCACAGTAACGTATCTTGACCTTGTTCCAATCATAAAAATCTGCAGAAACAAAAACAATAACACAAACATAAACATATACATAAACCAACAACTGCATATTAATCAAAAGTACTAAACTTTAACCTCAATTTACCGTGAGCTTACCGGGATTTTCAGAGGGGTAACGGCTTAATATTCCGGAGAAGCGAATTTGCCGTTCCATGAGAGTAGAGGACCCCAAGTGCGTCGTTTTTCGCTGCAAGCATGACTCCATAGTATTACACCAACCTCCACCCTGTAACACTCACAACAACAACAAAAAAACATAATTAAACCAAAAGAAGTAAAATTTGATTCAAAATTTGCAGAGAAGATAAAGACCTCAATGTGAAGCAACCAGTTGTTAGAGCCAGATCCAAAACCCTTTTGAAAATGGTAGCCAGGTGAGCTCCCATCTAAGCACACTATTTTTACAACCAAAAAAAAAACATAAAAATGAGTCCAACCGAGAGCAAACAACTGTGAGTTGATGAAGGACGGGAGGTAGAATAAGTACGGGCTCCTATATCTTTGGCACTGCTGAGCAAGGTCAAGTCGACGAGATCGGCGGTCGCAGTTGGATCTAACGGTCCATTGAGATCGACCGAGCGGGTGTCGAAGAAGAAAGAGAGGGCGAAGAGGATTACAGCCACTCCGACGGCTACGATTGCCCAGTCCTTCTTCGACCATTTTCTCCACCATAAAAGAGCGCGAAGCCTGGGAACTGTTGCCATAAAAGCGCCTGATAAACCCAAACAAGTCAACTCACAACATTTCGATATAGCCTATGTTCATGTTCGGAAATCGGTCGGCAAGGAGCCCAACTTGGTGGGGCTAGCCTGTTATTTTACAGTCCACGTTTTACTCGTGATCCTTAACATGCCAAATTTTCTACATAAATATTTTATTAAATGCTTATAAATTAATAATGCATTTGAAAAATGAAAATTTATAAATTTTATTAGTAATTATAAATATTAAAAATTAGAACATATTTTAAATATTTATGTTATTACTTTATAAGCTATTTTAGAGGCTAAGAAACATAAAATTTGTTAAAAAAATTTAGAAAAATATTTAATTTTTAAAATTCTTAAAAAGATTTATTGTAGTTTTCAATTTAAAAAATCTTTAAACTTAAATTACAAATTAAATATTAAATTTTAAGTATTGCATTCAGACTAATCAAACTCATTCTTAAATTAAACTCAATTTAATATAACAATTTATTATAATTTCTTAATAATGAATTTGAATTAAATATGAGTTAAATTAAATTATCATGTTATTAAAATTATATAATATTTAACTAATCCATATATGATACTCATATAATGTATTATTAGACTTCTTTCTGAAAAATAAAGATTAAAAGAAAATTTCTTAAAAATTTTAACGATTAAGAATAACAGAATAGATCTATATCTCTTAAACTATCTTCGATCATCAATCATTTTGTGAATCCATCAGATTGATAAGTCTAAATTTTTGGTTGCAATGGGAAAACAATCTGATGCATTGGTCTTTCTTCAGTTCAAGGGCTCCAATCCAGCCATGAATTCTCAACACTTCAAGAGAGGTCAGGAATAATAAAATGGGATTCCATGGTTTGCTAAAATTACTTGTCCAGGGAAAGTGTCTACCAGATGAATCTTTGGACGCCAGGCTCATGGCTCCAATGAAATGGTCGGAACAAGAACATTGTCATCGTGAAGCAATCGATCGCCAGATATATAGCTCCGGTTAGCAGTAAAGTTCTGCTGGAAGTGATAGGGGAATGAAGTATCAAGAAATAGAATGGTATGGAGTAGTATCTGAATTCAATCAGAGGAGCAGGAACTAGGACTGCAGCTGTAGCCAAAAAGTAAGCCAATACCCAGATTTTTTTCTTTCCAGCTTTCCCTGCAAAGGAATGATATTTAAACAAGAGACAACAGAAGTTGGAACTGAAACACATAGTGAACGAGTACATACTAAATATACTGAAGATGGAAAACCAGGAATATACGTAAAGAGGGATCAACAGATACTTCATCAGCCAATTTGCATTGATCACCTTTCTCCAAAGATAGAAGGTATAATGCCGATTGTCGGCGAGAAGATAGGGATGAGCTATGCTGCAAGAGTATTGACAGATCAGTTAGATTATGTTTCTAGTTATAAATTATGGTAAAGCTGATAAACTTCTCAGAAGAAAAGGGGGAATTAAAAAAGAAAGCAAGAATGGGTTCTTCAGAGCAATAACAGTACATTTTGACCCAATATATTGACCTGCATTAGTAGATAAAAGAGATATATGTGCAAAGCAAGGAGCATCTATAAACTTCAAGAGACAGCCAATGGAATTTAACAATTTGACTCAATATATTGACCTGCATTAGTGGATAAGAGAGATGAATGTGCAAAGCATCGAGCATTTATCAACATCAAGAGAGAGCCAATGGAAATTTTATCTAATCTTTTTCTTGGTCTCACCTGAAAAAGTGTATGGACAGGAAGCCAGCAACAAGACCCACCAGCCATTGACAACAGCTAAGTGGCCAATTCTTCCTGAACGACCGGGTCATATTCAGAACTTGATGAAGAGAGAAGTGAATAGGAGCCATTAACAAAGCAGATACCAGACTGAAATACATGACCTGGGCAAAATGTGCAGAAACTGCATGAGCTTCTTTTGCACCTACAATATCAGGAGGTTGAGTAAGAAACCAATTCATACAAACACAACTAAGTTCAAGAATAGTATGGTTGTACCAAGAACAACACTTCCATTCCAACGCACAAATGCAACAAATGCCACCAACACCACGATGAAGGGGCTAAAAGTAAATAGAAGTTTCCATTTCATATGCCATGATGTCAAACAGATAGCATGAATCTCATCAATAAAACCTGCAACAGATTCCAGAATGGGGTCCTGTCAGCATGATGATAAACGAAACTCACCAGTCTAAGACTAAGAAAGCAACTGCTAGCAGACTAGTGGGGACTGTACAAGGAGAGTAAGTACAAACTTCTCAAAGTGAAACATACATGCAGAAGCAGAAGCAGAACAGAACCTGGAAAATATGTTGTTGAGGAGGCAGGTCTATGTACCGTATGATGCTTGTCGGTATTCATAGCAATATTTTGCTTTCTCCTTCTCATGTTAGAGCTTGTCTTTACAAGATTGATGGAAGAAAAGTTACCAACTTTCCTGCTTAGCATATGAGATTGATCAACTTCCATACTTTCTCCTTCACGTGCCAAAGTGATGTCAATAATCCCAGTGCAAGCAACAAAAAGCATCCATATGATATTTGTTTGCCGAACCAAAACTGCAAATGCACCAAGCTGCATAAAATCAAAAGGAGCAAGGACAATCACTTTTGAGAAAACTAAGAAGGGTACAAGTGATCGTATATGTTAATTGAAGAATAGACAGAACAATGGACTGGCGTCTATAAGACTGGACTATTGTATTTGGTGAATCATGACGATAACAGAATGGTTTGCCCGGTTGACTTTATGGAGGAATCCATTATCCATAAGATATCATAAGAAATTATCATCCATTTGCTCAATGGACAGAATGGTTTGCTAGACTTCATACTTGGACAATAATGATGATTATAGAATGGTTAGCAACACTGACTTTATGCATTAATCTACGATCCACTGAATATCATCAATAGTTATCATGCATTTGTAGGTAAGTTGGCAAAAACCCAAAGAAGATAATCTATTTTACTGCCAACAAATGAAGCTTAGGCCACAGTGAATATAGGAGATTTCCTTCTAAACATTAGTTAAATCAAGCACATGGTAAAACAACTTCAATTTTCCCTCATTTGAAAGGGGAAACGTGCAAGAGAATGCTCTATTTTAACACACCAATATAATAATTAATTATTCTACCTAATATTAGTTCAATTTATATCAAGAAAAAGAGATCATGAACACTCATACTTCTATATCTTAAAAGAAAGAGAGGAGGTTTAGCTGACTTGTGTACCAATGCGCTTAAGTAATATCTCTTCTTCAAACATGCAAGATACATAGCAAGCACCACAGTGAGTGACGCAACATCGGTATAGTAAAGAAAAGTGAAGAACCAGTGGAGGGGATACAGTGCAAGAACCACAGCAATAACTGTTGCCTTTGCATTTGCAATAGCTGGTCTCAAATGGGTGATTATCTCAAATACGACAAGGCCACATAATACTGCCAACACGCAATTTACAGAGCGAAGAATTGCAGTGGAGCACAATTCAGACAAGGATGAAACCACGTTTGTCAAGAACATGCCTGGAAACAAACAAGCAACATGGGCAAGCGAAAGGTAGTACCTGCAACAGTTATAAACTCAACGTATCAATTTCTCTATTTCACATTTGCAAGTAAAACTCCCATTTCCACTAGTTTTCTACATTGCAGAATAATAAAGATCAAAGGATTCACCGATATAGGATATTATCATCAATCAAAGAATGCAAAGTTGGTATTGAACAACAATCAATATAAGAAAAGCGTACTTGCAGTGAAGTTTCAATCTTCTACATTCTACAACGTAATATTTCACTTACACATCTAAAAACTAAGTACCAAACTTCAAATTCGGGTGATTTTTTGTAAGGGATAGAGTTCATACAGGCCAGGTGGAGTGGTGATCATAGGGTCCCAACTCCAAAAATTTCCTCTGCAGTACTGTTGAGTCTGAGGAATGTGGAAAATCTCATCCTGCAAGCAATTGGTTCTTCTTAGAGCATTGAAAATCACAAACAAACAAGCAAAAATTCAATCTTTGATTTGGTTTTCAAAGCTCTTACCATATAAGGATCGGATACAACGCGATTTACGATAATAGAAGTGGGTATCACCCACAAGCTCATTATCACCACCACTGCTATTCTACCCATCTCTCTGTACCTGTTCTTGCTCTCAGATATTTACAAACTACATAAATTAGGGTTCCATTAGCGTGATTTTTCCAAATTATACCCGCTGGTCAACGATCGGTGGACTGGCTCTAAGCCCTGCGTTTGAAGATGGGAGATTCAAGCTCGATATCAAACGAATTCGACAAATAATTAATAACTGTTTCCGGTCCCTTGCCTAAGCCTCTTTGGATAGGATTGTGCGAGGTAAATAATTACTTTTTTTCACCTAAAAATTTACGTAAAAAAGTGATTAATTGTAAAATAAAAAAATAGTTTTTTAATAAATACATCTTTTTTTCAGCTAAGATATAGCTAGTATTTTAAAAAAAGTCTCTTTAATTGACTTTTTTTGGTAGATTTTTTAGATCTTAATGAGCCTATTTTTAATATCTTTTGTTTTTATATTTTACATATAATTTTCACAATATTTACAAACTCATTTTTACGTTTATATTGTAAACTCGTCTTCTCTATATATTTATATGTTTTAATATTTATTTTTGATATTAATTTTACTTATTTTATAATCTATATAAAAGATTTGGTTAGATATATTTTCGTTTATGTTTTGTATAGTTTAAAATTATATAATAATTAATATATTGTGCTTTGCATATTATTTAATATACTTTAAATAATATTTATCTGCATAAATAATTTTTATTAGAAAATAAAATATAGTTAAAATTAAAAGTACTTTTTATTTTTATGTTGTCAAATAGTATACTATATGAAGCTTTTTAAAAAAATATATTTTTTAAATGACAATCGAACAGTCAATTGATTTTTTAGAAAAGTTATTCTCATAAAAAATCTACTGACAAAAGTTTTACTAACAAAAGATCTACTGATATAAACTCAACCCAACATAGACTAAATCCCAATACTAATAATAAATGTATGAAAAATAAGAATATTATTTAAGAAAATAGTTTGAATAAAAACAATAATTTTAAAGGGTATATGAACTTATCAATACAAAAATAAAGATTTTGGGTTGATTATCTTAATTACCAAATAGAAGATAATGGAATGATAAAGTTAAGCTTGAGTAGAATTCAAGTATTAGATATACATATAAAAGCATGTAATATCTAGTGATAATTAATAAGTAAATTGAATAGATAAAAGGGAAATTATAAAAAATTAATTTAGTAAATACTATTTAAAGATTATATAAATTAAGTTAAAAATCATTTTTTGAAATACTAAATCATTTATTCCTCACATTAACAAAAAATTACTTTATTTATAAATAGCAATTAACAAAATTCCGCTAAACAAGAGATTTATATTGAGGTCCGGTGTATTTGATTTATAAATTTTTTTAAATAATTATTAAAATTAAAAAAATTGGAACTAAGTTTTAAAATCTTTTATATGTTTAGATTTTTTAAATTATATTATCTCTAAAATCTTTTATATGTATATATTTATTTTTATTAAAAAATAAAATACGTAGATGTTAAGTTTCATAAGTGCATTAGAAGAAGGATTTGACACGCACGTAAACTCTAAAGCTCCATTGTTATATTAACCAAGACGTACCATAACATCGCATGTTACTGTTCTTCTTCAACCTATTTAGAGAGAATTGGAGTGTTCGTATTTAGATATAATCTGATAAAACCTTCCGCTTCTGCTTAATTTATGTTAAATCCAGAGCATGAATCCCAAGATACCGATGTACAAGTTGGTGAATCGAATCTTGATTCTTCCCGGGTTCTCACCCCAGAAGTTGAAGATTTGAGTAATGATTCACCAATGGATTCAGAAACGTCAACAGAAACACCACCATCTTTGCAAAAGATCAGGGTCAAGGTACCGGAGCACAAGGAAGTGGAGGAGGAGGAGGAGGAGGAGGGATTCAGAACTCCGACATCTTTGGAACACAGAATTCCTGAGCTCACGGAATGTCCACCAGCACCAAACAGAGTCAGAACAAGTCCTGAGAGAAGAAGATGGCCACCAGTTCCCTCCGGTGGTTCCGGTGACTTCCTCTTCCGTCCAATATTTCATTATACACCATCTCCAGAAAGTCTTCTCCGTCCACTTCCTCGGAAGAATGCGAGGTTTCATTGAGATGTAGAAAGAAAGGACAATCGTTGAGTATCGAAGAGCTTAATAACTTTAAATTCTCTTTTCACATTCATGTAAGGAGTACTGCAAATATACTTTTACGAGATTTGGAATTTAGCTAGATTATAAGTATGTGTCTGATTATAACTTGTGAAACATATATGAAGTTTAGTGTTTAATCATACTCAATCGTTATCATCAATCCATAACTCATCGTGTTCATTTACGAGTTAGGCCGGAATCTGACCAGAAATAAAGAAAAAACGTGATTGAGAGTACGTATAGCTTAGTAATGCACTTTAAAATGCATGCATGCAAATAGAATACGAACCCAGTTCAAAACCGAGTGAAGTACCGCAAAAGATTGAAAGCAACTCCTTTTTCTCTCTTCCATTACACTCCATTTTGATGTTGTAGTTCTGTTAATCTTCTTCTGTGTAATGTCATAAAATGGAGTGCAAGAAAACGCTGACCATGAACTGGGATGCTGTTAGTGAACGTCTTAAAAGGCATGGGATTGAGTGAAGGGAAAGAGTTGCAGTCTAGAAAAGTGTGTGGAGCATTCTTCTGTTGTTAAAGAGATGTTGAGAAGAGAAACAACAATGGATGATGATGGAAACGATCGGAAGATGACTGCAAATTCATATTCTTCAAAGAGTTTGCGAATGAGCAAAAGAAGAGGAGCTTCTCTATTGAAGAACATTAAGGGTGTTGCTCATTCTATATCAGCTCGAGAATAACAGCTCAACACCCGGGTGGATTAAGGTTAGGCAGACAGGGAAATTCCATAATGAGCCAAGTGCTTTGCGTCTGATAAGATATAAATCTAACTGATAGATTTGCAGTAACTGATAGATGACAATAAATGTATTTGCAGTAACTGCTTTCGTCTTCAACGGACAAACTGTGAGATTACAGGACATTGAAACCAAGGCAATTGCCTAAAGTTGTTTGGTCATAATGATTATGGTACAAATTCTAAGACCGGAGCTGTGGCTCATGCATGCTGCTGTTTGTTTGTAATCTGTATTACTGAAACTTCTACTGAATTGATTTGACAGTAACTTGCATAAGGTTCGATCTCATGGATGATAACTACATAAGTAGCTCACTTGACGATAAGATTAGACTATGGAGTATACGCCAATGGCCAGGTAGAGCCATGTCTTCTTTAGTGTGTTGGTTCTCCATAGAATTACTCAATCTGAACTCCATTATCTCAGAAAGCTCGTAAATTCCTGAATGTTTGATAGTTTATCAACATTACTGTATCTACATTCAAATCTCACGCTTCTTTTTGTTTCTGAATCTAAGGATTTATGGTGCTGAGGATAATGGCTTAAACTATGCTTCCAATGCAGAGATGTATCAGTAAGTAGCAATCCCATGGAATGATACTGTGAAAGTTCCTCTACTCCATCACAGCATTCTTCTGCTTGCAGTTGACCCAGAGGATTGAGACAAGATCCTCTGTCTAATTTTATGGTATCTTATTCTGTCCTATAAATTTCAGTCATTTATTTATGTGGATTTTGCGTGAGTCCCGCATAAATAAACGCGAGATCCGTATAAATGAATGATTGAGATTCATGGAACAGAATAAGACACCATAAAATTGGATGGAGGATCTTGTCCCTAGAAGAAGGTGTTGAAAATAGCAAGAGAGAGCTCAGTCCTATGGCGCAGGAGTCACCAAACAGGGAAAAGACTCCTACCTCCTCTCCCAGAGAAAAATAATAGCACAGAGATTTTCCGAATTCAAGTTCAAACTTTAGGAATTCAGTCCTTGTCAGGAATCTCACATTGAACAATTACGAGAGCATTCAATAATTTATAATAGTGTGTAAATCTCCTCCTCTATAGCTAGCTTTTGGGAGTGAATTAGGTACTTCTAACATAGTATCAGAGTCAAGCCAGTTTGTCTCGATAGTTTGAGACAGTCGGTTAGGTTTTTTTGCCCAATATATCCATCAGATGTTTAATCCTGTTCTGAACAAAGGGGGTGTGTCAGGAATCCCACACCAGATAACTATAAAAACATTCAACAATTTATACTAGTATGCAAATTTTCTCCTCTTGAGCTAACTTTTGGGAGTGAGTTAAGCATTTCGAAGAGTAGTTCACAACCCGAGGAACATTAGGAGGTTTTACTTTCTACGGTTGACCGATTTACTTTTGTACACAAAACGGTCTTCGTTCGCGCATTCTATCTAAAACGACGGCGTAAACAAAAAGCCCAAGCCTTTGTGTTTAAATCCAAAACTAGGCGACTTACCGCCTGAAGCAAACTCCGATCGGCAACGAAAGGAACTGAATAAATTCAAATCAAATGAACTCGTCGAGTTCTTACTCGATCGACGACAAGGACCTAGACGACGCCGCATTGTGGGCCGTGATCGACTCCGCTGAAGCCTCACACTCCTCCTCCAGATCCCGCAAACCTCTCGCTCTCAAGTGCTCATCTCCGGCCACTAATCTCTCCAGCCGATTCCCTCCTCCCACCAACGTTCAGAGCCCTAAATACCAAGTCCCCACCATCTCGTCCAACTCGAGTCCTTATCACAGGCCACGGAAGATGGCGAGAACATGTGCGTCGGAAGTGAGCGAGAGCACTAGTCCTCTGGCTCTGGTCAGGACTCCGGTCACCGCTGGCGTGAAGCTACAGCAGAAGTCTCCAGAGGCCTATTTGTCGCCGCAGATCGGGAGGTCGGAGGTTTCCCCTGTGAGCTATGTGATTGCTGAGGAGAATGATTCTAGGAGGCATTGCTTGAATGCTAGCTTTCCTTCGGTTTCACTGTTTAAGGAGTATCAGAATGCGGCCATTGCGGTAGTTACTCTCGACATGTTTGATATTTTGCCTCATTGACTAGAAGGTTTTGAAATTACTCAATTTGAGGTTCTGTATTTTGGTTGTTAATTGACAGATTTTGGAGAAATCTGATTACACTGTGATTTCTGGGAGTCCTTTCATTAAGAAGTCAGGTAAAATAAGCTATGATTTGTCTTTATTGAACTGGAACAGGGGCAATTGATTGACCAATTGATGTTTAGGTTTGTATGCTCAATATAGGTTGGAGGAAGATTTCGTTTTACTTCAATATCTCCTATGAAATCAGAGACAAAACTATTGAATTCGATGATGACCGGAATGTCCAGCGCGCCGAATTCATTGTTCGAGCTTACATGCAGTATGTTCTTTGACTGAATTAGGTTTTTGAAATTGATGGCTTTTGCTATGAATTAGCAGTAAGTTCATCATAAATATTCTTTTTTCGTAGTTTTGATTGTTGTTTCTCTTTTGTGATTAGGGGGGGTAGGTTTTCTGATGGATGGGGCTCATGTGAGAGGCGCGAGAAGAGGTTCTCGAAACCAAATCATGACATCCCAAGTACAGCAGAAACTAGGGCTAAAAATAAGGCTTGCCAAGTATGTGCTCTCCCCTTCTTAGTTCTTTGTGATATTCTATATGTGATAAATCATTCATGAGTAAGTCAACTTCATATTTGAACCCATCAATTGGACGAGGTTGAGCTAGACGATGCAGTTTTGTTTGTGAGTAAATCTTGGAAAATCTTGAACTAATGCAGAACATAGAAGTCTTATTGGTCTGTTCTTCGATTTAAAACTTAAATAAAGTCATGCAAGTACTTTCATCTAACTCTTTATAGGACGAGGTTGAGCTAGACGATGCAGTTTCGTTTGTGAGCAAATCTAGGAAAATCTTGAACTAATGCAGAACATAGAAGTCTTATTGGTTTGTTTTTCTATTTGAAACTTAAATAAAGTCATGCAAGTAATTTCATCTAACTCTTTATAGGAGATCGATTCAGATGTTTTAGAGACAGTAAAAGGTAGGTTTCTGAGAAGGCTTGAGTGCTATTTATATGAATTTCAAATCCAATTGAGCTTATATTCATTGGTATTACTTTTTTGCTCCTCGTAATCAAAGCTTGACGTTGACATTACGATCATCGATTTTGAAGTCTCTGCAATGTGATTCAAATCTTTCTAAATGTCTGACTGCATAATTTTCATTATTCTTGAATTTAATCATTTTCCACATTATCCTTAAACGTGCTGTTCTCTTAGTTGACATGCATTTTCAGTCCAATGGTAACTGCTGGGTTATGTGAGAGGAATTAAGTGTGCGATCAAATAATATAAAAATTTAATCCTAAAACACCTACTCAAGGTGAGAAGTAAAAATTAGGGTACAAGTCAGTATTTCTTCCACTATTAAAAATAATGAGTGTAACATAAATCCCTCTCTAAAATTAATTAGAAGCAAAACAACGAAAGCAACCCTCAAGAGTACAATTCTTGGCGCTTACAAAGAAGTTACCCACGAAAATACTTAATATTTTTGTAAGTATTTTTGTCAACTTACACTAACAAACTCTTACTATTTTGTAATAATCAAATATTTGATATAACATTCAAATATTTGGCTTTGCTCTCAATCTCTCTTTCTCACTTTGTCTTTCTTTTCTGTATGTGTAAAAATGGCTAAAACATGGCCAACTTATAGCCTTCTTGTACGTAGAGACTAAGTCACTAAAACTTGGCAACAAAGGACCTTTCTTTGGCATTTATTTTTGCTTGGTGAATTATTGGTCACGTTGCCAATCTTGCTTGCCACACTTTCCTTAAATTTAAGAGTTAAAAGTCAAGTGTTTCCATTGGTGGGACTCACTTAAGAATTTCCTCTGAGGTTTAAGTACTAAAGAGGGTGTGGTTAGAAAAGGACTATGATCGTTTACGAGTCTTTGGCTGCAAGGCATTTATGCACATTCCCAAAGACGAAAGGTCAAAGTTGGACTCCAAGGCAAGGAATATGTGCTTATTTGTTATGGTCAAGATGAGTTTGGTTGTAAGTTTTATTTTCTTGTTGAGAAGAAACTTGTTAGTTGCAGAGATGTTATGTTAGTAAAAGATCAGACCATAGAAAATATTACAAAAGTTGAGAGGACAAATTTGGAGTCTAATGATTTAGGTGACACTGAGA
>JANVCQ010000005.1:46549677-46562621 GCA_025531925.1 Erythroxylum plowmanianum | reverse complement strand
AAAAGATCAGACCATAGAAAATATTACAAAAGTTGAGAGGACAAATTTGGAGTCTAATGATTTAGGTGACACTGAGAGAGTATCTCCACATACAGTGTCGGAACAAAATGGAAATGAAAAACAAGATGAGCAACAGGATTTTGCGGATACTCCTATATAAGAAATGAAGAGGGGCTTCCAATTCCAGATCAAAACATATTAATGTTAGATATCATTAGATAAGAGATGTGTTAGCGTAGACTTTTTTCATTCAAGATCAAAATATATATATTGATGTTAGATATTATTGGATAAAAGGTGTGAGAGTAGAAATTACTCCAATTAAAGAAGATCCACACAAATGAAAATGAGTCTGATATGATGACAAAGTCATTACACAATGAGGAGCTTGAAACCTATTAGTCGATTGCGAGGATGACAGAATCTCCTATAGAGTCTGATATGATGACAAAGTCATTACAAAATGAGAAGCTTGAAACCTATTAGTCGATTGCGAGGATGACAGCATCTCCTATATTGGCGTGAGGGGAAATTTGTTAAGTGGGTCCTACCAATGGAAACACTTGACTTTAAGTTGAAAAAAAAAAGGAAGTATGCCAAGCAAGATTGACGACGTGGCCAATCCTTCACTAAGTAAAAATGAATGGCCAAAGAAAGATACTTTGTCGTCAAGTTTTAGTGTCATGGTCTCCAAGAACATGAAGGCTATAAATTGACCATGTCAAAGTGAGATTGAGGGAAAAGTCAAATATTTGAGTATTATTATCAAAATTTGATGATTACACTCACTTCCTGAAATTTTTGGGTGCTTATGTTCATTGGCATTGAAAAGAAAAGTGAGCAAGATCACGATCTTTTCTTATTATTATTATTCATTTGCAATCTTATGCTTTTCTTCCTATTCTTTTGCTACAACATGTCTGCAACTTCGCAGGACCTGCTGGGCATTGGACATTGTCGATCTCGTATGAGTGAATAATAATCATCCAATATACACACACAGGTATACTCATACCTCAAGAGGATTGTACCATAGTTTGATCAGAGTTAAGAAAGGAAAACGATAGGCTGAAGATAAAAGCTTTAGTTGCTTCTGCCTACTAGTGAGCTTGGATTACCCTCTCCATTGCATGCACATCAGACTCTTATTCTCCTTTTAGGTGACATAGTTGGATTCCTTGTAGTAATCTGTGGTTCTTAGGGCTTGTGCTTTGGACCCACAAAAAAGTTAGAACAGCTGAGACTCAGGAGCCCTTATGCCCTTGTAATAGTTAAAATCACTAATATAATTGTTTCTTTCGAGGATCCAAAGAAAAGCCAAAAAAATTAATCTCTCCATTTCCACCAGTTTCCTGACACTTATCAGTCATTCCAGTTTGTTCTCAAGTAAATTCGTTTTGCCTCAATTTCTTATGACATGAGAAGAAAGGACGGTGTTATTGGCCCTACTTCCCATTGAAACATCGTTGTTCTAATGTTGGGGATGACACTCTTGTTTTGTCTTTTTTTTTTCCGCACAACTATGAGTTGTTAGCTTGACAAATTGGAGACACACAGATGCAGAGATAGCCTAAATTGGGTTCCGCTTCCGCATGCTTAACAGAGCCTTGTGGACCAAAAGAAAAAGGTACTTCCTAAAAAGACCAGAACCTTGTTATTCACAAAAGCATAATGATTCTGCTTTTACTCTTTTTACAGTCTGGTTATTAAATGGTATATCAACGTCTCTTTCCATTAGCCTAGAAAATAGAAAATCGGGTGTAACAGTGCGTGCATGCTGATTTTACAACAAAATGGGTTCTATGTCAGCTTTAAATGGAGAGTTTAGAGAAAGATTAAACCTTGTTGATTAGGCTTAATACAATAATTTACGGTTCTTATTTTCTAGATGTGTATGGAGTAGAATTTTAAATATACACAACAATTCATCCATTGCATACAAGATTTAAAAAATTAAGCCACGTGAACACAACAAAACAAGCATGACGGATTGGGGTACAGAACCTTAAATTGAATTGGGAAGGACAAAGAGAATTTAACGATTAATGCTTTGAAAATCGGATTAAAAGTTTAACCGGTAGAACAGAAAATTTAAGATTTAATTGATATTAGACTTTTGGTTAAATATTGAATAATGGTAAAGAATTAAAAAATAATCTTATTTATTCGAAATTTTAAATTGTAATTGAGAATTATACTATTAAATAAAAATTAATTAATTAATTATAGTTTATATAAATTAAATTAGATTACAAAAATTGGTCAATTAATTAATAAAATGAACGGTTTTTAATAATAAAAACTATTAAATTAAATTAAACAAAACAATTGAAAATTTAGCCGAAAAGTTGGTTGATTTAAAATTTTCATTGCAAAATTGATTAAATCAATTTGGTTTTTAAAGCAATGATTATTAATATAAGGCTTAGTAAATTCTTGTTATCGAAGTATCCACAGAAATGAATGTATTTGGTAAAATGATAATAAATTGAATCAAGCTTGAGTCATAAAAATTAAATTTTCTTTTAGTGATCTAAATCTAAATTAAAATATGATAAATTGGATTCAAACAACTTAAATTTTAATTAAATGAAGTAAAAATAATATTATTTTAGTATAATTATTAAAATGATAATACTTATAGTTAAGATAATATCATTTTATTTAAATTAATAATTTAATTTATTGATCAAATTGAATTAAGTCAAGTGAAATTTATCATCCCTTATGGACCGAGAGTGATATTATGGTTATATGGCCAGAGAATAAAAGAATTATTGTTATGATTCTATTTATTTCAAAAATAATATTATTTTTTTAGGAAATAAACTATATAAAAGAGCACAAGGTTTTATGAAAATGTTTAATTTCAATATGAATTACCTTTTCTGAAATAATAATATAACTTTCAGAAATTTTATACTTTATATTATAATAAATAAATATATTTTGTCGCCTTATCATAATAATTAATATATTTCATTAACATATTTTTTTAATATTTTGAATAAATAGGAAATTTTGGAAAAAAATTATTTTCTTCTCATTCGTAGTAAAGTAAAAACCAAATTTTATCTTGTATTCTTAATTTTATATTTTAATTTTATCTTGTCTTCTTAATTTTTTCTCAAAAAAATCCGTAATCTATAACTGTCAATTTGTATTTTCCATTTATCATCGATTAAAGTAGGCAAAATTTTCACTTATCACTGAAACCCCAAATTATAACAATGCTTATGGATGGCATCTCCGGCCGACTCGGCCCTACCCATGACATGCGTAGATTGGGTAGGCCCGATTTATTTATTTTTAAAAAATTCAAAAATGACCTGCCCGTGACATGCATAGCTTTGGTAGGCCTAATTTATTTATTTTTTAAAAAAATTAAAAAACGAAGTTATTTTATCTCTCTCGATCAGGCCACATGTCATGGGCAGGCCTAATTTATTTATTTTTTTTTAAAAATCAAAACGACATTATTTTGTCTCTCTCAATTAGGGCAAGAAATTTAGCGCGTGATCCCATCAACCAAGATTTGGCCTGTACATATCAAGTAAGTTTAGGTCAGGCTCGAGCCGGAATGCCATGTCTAATAATACCTAATCTTATCAATTCTCCACTAAACTCACTCCTCTTTTAATTTTGAAATTCCTAATCCAATGTAGTCTAAAAACATATGGTTGATTTGAGAGTCATTAATTTTATTCGTTCTTTTATATTCTGATTGAATAATTATTGCCGCATACAAAAGGGAAAAGCTTGAAGGCGATACTTCAGAAGAACTAGACAAGAAATAATTAAGATGAAATGTTCTTTAAAAGGAGGGGGACACATAATCATAATTAGGGATAAAAATGTCAGGTTTGGATTCAACTCGAAACTCGATCAAGTTTGAGACACACAAGTTTGAGACACACGGTTTAAGCTTGAGTTTGAGCTCAATCAGGTCTAAGTTTGACTTAAAATATTTTAAAAGATTTTAAAATGACTTTATTTTTAAAAAAAATTTCAAACTTTAGACCCAACAACCTAAATCAAAACTCAATTTGAAGCCTACAAATTGAAAAAAAAATTGTGCACATCTTCGAACCGAAACCGTATCAAGATTGACTAGGTTTGTTAATTTTTGGTTAAATTGAACTAAGCTTCTTAACTTCAGGTTGAGTCTCAAATTTAATGTCAATCACAATTATGATTTTTATTCTTAATTCCTATGCTTCAATACTTAATATTTTTATTTGAAATAATAAAAAGTCCTATTTTTATTTAAATATGCACATTAAATTAAGTAATTGTTTTTAATTTATTGTCTAATATAATTAACAATTTCTAAAAATTAATGATTGTTTTATAAAATGATGTTTATTTTAAATTTTTCTATAAAATTATGATTTTTATTAATTTACCCTATTTTAAATTATTAAAAATATTTTTTATAAATTGTTAAAAGAACTTTTTATTAAATATTTATCACTTTTTTAAATATAAATTATTATTAAATGTTAACCATCTGTTAAACATGTAACAATATATTTGTTCTTACATTACCTCGACAAGAATAAACGTTAAAGTGATTTAATAATTTTTACATTTTTTATTAATATAGTATTTATATAATTTAGAAATAATTTTTAGGAGTATAAATTATAAATTCAAGAAAAAGACTTCTTCTGGGCGTCTCTTGCTATTCCACTTCTTCCTGTGTCTCACAAGCGCGAGCCCCCACACACACACTCTCTCTTGCTCTCTTTTGCCTGCTTAGCCGACAACATATGAGCTAACGAACGGTAAGACGTCACTTTCACGTCCCGTTCTCTTATGCTTCTCCTTCTCTTGCATGCCTAAAGAAGCCAAGTGATGTGCTGCTGATGGTCAAGCATGTGTCAGAGACTACTGCATTTCCATTTATCTTTTGCCACTTTTCTTTTTTCCTTTTAATGTTTAAACAGTTCTTTTGTCTAATGAACAGTGTCATTAGCTCCTTATCTGAGGCGATTTCATCGGTTTTTGGCTTAGTACATCATCGGTCTGGGTTGGCAAAGCTTATTGACTCATGGCTCAACGGGTAACTCTTTCTGTACCCTTTTGTTTATGTGTTTTTAGGTGTAGTTTTACTTCTATAGCTCATTTCCATATCTGTAAATGGTGTCAGTGAGTATGTTTGGTGAAAAAGTTGAAACCTTGAAAATGCAGGAAGAGGGGTGGCCTCTTGGGCTTAGACCAGTTAATGCAAGAGTTGGGTTGGTGAGAAATCGTGGTTCCAATGGATCAGTTTCGTTTAGTACGTTGCTCACTGGTTCTCCAACCTCTTCCTCTGACTCTTCTTCAGATCTTGACACAGAGGTTATCTTTTCTTTTATTTTCCATTTATTTACTCTTCATTTCACCATCAACTTGTGGGTTACCAGCTTGCATTGTTTCAAAGATACGTGTTTTTCAGATCATCAATGCATTTAGCGTCTTGGTTGTCACAATCAATGAAGGCATATCTTGTTCGCATTCACTTTTTTTTCTCTCTCCAAGCTCGTGGCTTTATTATCAATGGAATCTTCTGCTGTTAATAGACATTCTCATTTTGACTAGCTATGTGTTGGTTTTATTCAAGTTCTAACTTTTGACATCCACAAGCTTAGAGTCCTCATCCTTTTCCTCAATTAATGAAACTTGACTCAATCTGAGCAAGTTCCCAATCAAAATGAGTTCTAAGAGTGATTTCCATAAACATCAACAGCTACCTTCTGTATTTTCAATCTGAAAAGTTGAATCCGCTTTCCCTATTCACATGGTGTATCATGATGGTCATTTGACTCTGCAGTTGTTCACAGCTCCTCTGTAAAGTGTTCACTTTATTGTTTATCACAGAAAAACTGTGCTTTAGTAATCAATTGGTTCTCTTGCCTGAGATGGGGAAGATGTTATTGTATTTGGTAGTTAACATCTTGCTTTATAGACGGTGAAGTTGATTCTGAACTGTTGTTAATGCCCAACTCTTGCTTTATGAACTATATTGTTAATGCCCATCTCTTTTCTCCACATTGAAATCAAATGGTCAGTGGAGTTCAGATACACCTTAAACTATATAGCTAGAATTCTCTTAACAAATATCTAGTCATTGAAATAAAGGGTTTTTGGATTAGTAGACTTATCTTTTACTAGTGCAGGATCATCTTCTCTTTATTCTTACTTGATCCTGCAATTAATTGCAGTCCACTTGGTCTTTTTTGCACGACAAAAGCATCACACTTGGAAGCCTGATTGGAGTTTCTAGCATTCTAGAGTTGTCCCGAAGATCAATCAGGGGAAGAGCAGTAGAACCCTTAAAGGAACAGAAGAACTGCAGATCAAAACCATGGTTATTCTCACTATGCTCAAGGCTAAGCACTGATGCTATTAACACAAACAACACTCCTTCACTTGGTCACTTCCTTGAAGCTGAGAGAAGAGCTGCTAATAGACAGAGGAGGAACTTGAGCCCCATAACGTATGGTCCTAATGATTTGTCTTCAGTTCTTTCCAGTTCTGGTCTGAATTCCCTTTTTGTCGATGACCATGTTGCTCCTGAGCCAAATGCTTCAATGGGGTCAATTGGTGGGACAAGATCCAACACAGAATTATTAGAACATGAAAGTGGACAACTCATTAAATGATCACTTTGCTTCTTCTTGGGGTCTGGTAATTAAATGGCAATTGTTCATGAGGGATTGTGAAGTCCTTCACATAGAAGAAAACAAAGCAGTGAATTGTCTTTAGATTCGTTGGGATGGTCTATATTGCTAAATGTGGCTATGGACTCATTTGATTCGTCCGAGTCTTTTGAGGTGACAATGTAATAAATTAGGAATGAAAATTGGAAAATTTCGTATTTTTCAATATATATATATATATTCTAATCAATGATTAAACCATTCATTGTTTAACTATTCGGTTCAGTTTTTAACTTTTCGGTTTGATTTACTTTAATAATTCTTATTATTAAAAACTGATCAGTTTATTAATTAATCGATCAATTTTTATAAATTAATAAATTATTATAAATTAATATAAATCAATTAATTTTTAGTTACCAATATCTTTTTTCGATTAAACTTTAAATTATTCGATTAATAAGGATAAATCTCTTTCAATTAGATTTTTAATTCTTTAATTTAATTTAATTTTTATTAGTTTTATACCATTTAATACCGGTTGAGCATTTTAAACCTTAAATTCTTGTATTTACCAATTAATTTTCAATCTTTTTTTTAACATTGCTTCTAATACCCTATGATTATTTTTAAAATATTTTATGGTTTAATATTTTTCAAAAAAATCATACTTTGTTAAATAAATACATATACTCCTTGAAATATGACATGTTTAAAATTAAGTCACCTATTAATTTCATTTAGGTCTTATAACGAAAATCTAGTTTATTAATAAAATATAAAAATATAATCTTTATATAAATAATTCTTTATTTATGTTTATTTTGACTACATTTAATCAATACTATTGTATGGTATGATTTATAATTAATTTTACAAATTAAAGACTTTAAAGGAAAGAATGATACTTAACAAGGTGACATGTAATGTTTTAATAAATATCATGAAACGATTTTTCTATAAATATAAGTGCTTAAGTAATCTTAAGAAAAAAAAGGTTTTAGTTAAGAAGTATCTTAAAACTAGGTTGCAACTCGCAAAATCTTAATTTTTTGTTGTCCGTGTATATGTCCAATTCTAGCGATCTAGTCTGATTATCACTACATTTATTTCGAGTGATAACTGGATGTCCAGTTTCAGAGTATCTCATATCAATTAAAAATGAAAATATTAAAAGGGCTAATAAATAATTAACTATTAAGAGTTAACCAACCAAATGACTATTTCTGGTCATTTTGATAATAGTTGAACTCAAACTCAATTATTATTAATGAGTTATATATTCAACCTTAATTCTTATTAATGAGTTTTACACTATATTTATATTAAAAAGTCTAATAAAAATAAATTAAAATTTTGACAAATTTATAAAGAAATGCATTAAAAAAAACTAATTAAAGGAGCGAAACACAATTTTGTGGCATCATCTAGAAGGCCTACACGGACCTTGTGTTGGACAAAAAGAGGAAACAGGTTAAACCCTAAGCCCAAAACCCCTTTGATCAACTGTCTCTCACGCTCTTCTCTGCTGTTTCCTGGAACAGCCAAAACAAACCCGCAAACACAATGGTTCGCAGCATCAAAAACCATAAAAAGGCAAAGAGAAAGACCAAGGTTCATCAATATTTGTTCCTTGATATCAGTGTCCAATGAAGGGATTAATTCAGTTTTGGCTCTTTTGCATGGTTGTTTATCGTTTTTTTGTTTGCTGTCTCTACAATTAAACACGCAGGGTTCGAAGAAAGGAGATGGGTCCTCGTCTTCTTCCTATGCGGCGGTGCCTTCGACGCCAGCAAGAGTGTGGCAGCCAGGAGTGGACCAGCTGGAGGAAGGAGAAGAACTTGAGTGTGACCCTTCTGCTTACAATTCTCTTCATGCTTTTCACATTGGATGGCCTTGCTTGAGGTTTCATATTTCTTTGCTTTGTCTCTTGTTTCTACTATCATAAAGCTAGGAGCTTGTCTTTGTTTGAACTTTTAATTGGTTGATATATTTGTTCGCCATGTTCAAATGGTATTGTGATGAAAATTTGCCGGCTTATAGGATACATTTATTCTTGTAAAGCTTTGATCTTTGATGTTGGAGTTACATATTTTTTAGGGGTTCTCGCACTTTTTAATGTGTGCAGAATATGCTGCAAGGATAGCTGTATGAACGTGATCTTTCAGTTTGAGTCGAAATTCATTTTGTTATAACTTGCTTTAGTTGCTTTTCGGATTAAATAGCTTCCAGTAATCTGATGTCAGGGTATTTACATGTTTGATATACCTTGAGTATATCTATCTGGTCATTCCTTTTGATTCACCTGGATGTTCTTGTTATGTGGTGATTTGGAGTACGCTTTGGCAGATTGTTGATTGATATTCTTTATTTTTCTATATTGACAACTTAGTTTCTGTTTTCTTATGCATCCTTCTGATGACTTTCTTTTTGGCAGTTTTGATATTGTGCTTGATTCACTGGGTTTGATTCGGACTGAATTTCCACACTCAGTGTATTTCGTTGCTGGAACTCAGGTGAGAATCAACTTGCTATAGAGTTTTATTTTTCTTTCTTGTGTGAGAGGATGCTTTATAAAACCAAAGCAATTACCTTATAATTTTATTATTCCAGTGTATTGTTATGATTGTTTTCATTTGGAAATGAGGGAAAGGAGGTGTAATTGATCTCAAATTAGCTTTTTTCACATTCAGGCAGAGAAGTCTTCTTGGAATTCTATTGGAATCTTTAAGGTGTCGAACATATCGGGTAAAAGGCGTGACATGGTGCCTGCTAAGGCTTCTGCCGGTGACACTGACATGGAGAGTGAGAGTAGTGATAGTGATGAAGACAGTGAAGATGACGAAAATGGTGGATCTCTCACCCCAGTTTTGCAGGTTACATATTTTTCTTTGAATTACCCATGCCTTACATCCTCAAATAATGCACATATGTTGAGTATTATAATGCACATATGTTGAGTATAACTTTTCACATATTGATGTACAGCTGCGCAAGGTGGCTCATGAAGGATGTGTTAATCGTATACGTGCAATGACACAAAGTCCCCACATATGCGCTTCTTGGTCAGATACTGGTCATGTGCAGGTTATAGACATTACCCTTAGAATCTATGTTCTTGAGCTCTTGTATAATGAAGCTCTGATCATTTCAGTTTATGAGCTATGCCCATGCCATTCAATAATTTTAGGAATCATAAGAATGGCATCTGCTCTTTTAATTTCTCTTAACCATCTTTTGATTGATCATAAAAGTGCAGATATGGGATGTCAGCAGTCATCTGAATGCCTTGGCAGATTCAGCAACAGAAGCTTCGAGGGGTGCTTCTTCAGCTTTTAATCAAATGCCATTAGCCAAATTCAAGCACAAGGATGAAGGATATGCTATAGATTGGAGTCCTCGAGTTGCTGGAAGACTGGTATCTGGTGATATCTATTCTCTTTTTCTGTTGCTCCTGTCTTTGAATATTTTTTATTTTTAGATACAAAATTTGTAGATCTTCTAATGTTCTAATGGTCTCTAATTGTTTGAAGGTGACTGCAAGAATTCTATACATTTATGGGAGCCCACTTCTGGTGCATCCTGGAATATTGATCCTAAGCCATTTGTTGGTCATGTTGCAAGCGTGGAAGATTTACAGGTCTGTATTCCATTTCAAGATCTATGCAGGTATCCCTTTTAACCGTTCGATATATTACTGTTAACATCATTTGGTTTCTATATTGCAGTGGAGCCCTACAGAAGATGCGGTGTTTGCCTCTTGCTCTGCAGATAAGACTATTGCAATATGGGATACTCGCATGGGGAAGTCACCTGCAATTTCCTTTAAGGCACATAATGCCGATGTCAATGTCATTTCGTGGAACAGGTTGCTGATTACTGGTGCCATCTTTTATACCCAATTTCAAGAATTTTCCATCTTCTTTTTTATGGTTGACTTGAGTTGCTTCTTTGGTTTTGATAGATTGGCTAGTGTTATGCTAGCATCTGGAAGTGATGATGGGACATTTTCCATTCGTGATCTTAGATTACTATCACCAAAAATGGTACGTAGATTCTGCCTTTGCAGGAAGGCAACTGCCATTTTCTTTTGTTGTACAAGTTTTTCCAAGGCGAGAAAACACTTAATTGATCTCTCTCCTTGTCTTTTGGCAAGGTTCATTAACATCAAGATATTGGCAATTTATTCTTATCAGCTTCCTCTTTATCTTTCAATTGAAGTGTTTGATCTGGTACATAATTTTTCAGGAAGAGGACAAGTCCCTAGTAGCACATTTCGAATACCACAAACATCCAGTTACATCCATTGAATGGAGTCCGCACGAAGCCTCCACGTTGGCAGTTTCTTCCTCTGACCATCAATTAACGTATGTAAACATGTGATCAATAGCAACTTACATAGCTTGCATTTAGATACTGTTTCATTTATGTTTCTCGTCCATGAAATAATTCCCGAATTGGGTTTACACTTGTAGAATATGGGACCTTTCCCTGGAAAAGGACGAGGAAGAGGAAGCAGAATTCAGAGCCAAAACGAAAGAACAAGTAAATGCCCCGGGAGATTTACCTCCCCAACTTCTTTTTGTTCATCAGGTACTCTTCACCAAAATTCAATTCTTACTATAGATTAAACTACAAAATGTGCATTTTGAGTCTCTTATTTGATTCTCATGTATGGTTGAACAGGGACAGAAGGATTTGAAAGAACTTCACTGGCATGCTCAGATTCCTGGTATGCTTGTGTCCACGGCAGCAGATGGTTTTAACATCTTGATGCCTTCAAATATACAGAGTACTCTCCCCTCTGAAGGTACTTGAGAGTTGAAAAGAGGAATCTGCTCAAGGAAACAAATCTTGAGCTTTTGCTTTCATGTCTGAAATAGCAGTTATGTGTAAGCAATATCACTGGCTGCTGCTTACCTGTTTGATATTTATTGATTGGATTTATACAATCTCAGTCTTGTTTTTTCTAATTACTTTTGCTTATGAGATAGTAAATATTTATATGGAAGTGCAATTTTAATTCATTATTATCTTCCATCTCGTTTGACTTGTAATTCTCTGGAAAGCTGTTGACAACTAGAGAGATCCGCCTCTTAGGGGGTTGTCGAATTGGTTGAGTGGAGAGGCATGGGATCAAAAGGTCCTATATTCGAATACCTTATTTATGTTCTCTCAATCGCGCCTGTCGTACATGGTTTACCTAGTTCAGAGTATCCGGTTGGCGTGATTTGCAAGCTATTGTGTCAATCTGGAGATTTACTCAGTACAACGCATCAAAAAGATAGCAGTTGCAGGTTCGTCTGTTTTTCAAAAAAAAAAAATTCATCAAGGTATATAAAACATAGAACCACTAATATAGGTTTAAAGTATATTTTGAATGGAACATTTTTTTAAAATATTCAAAACAAATTGTAACTGGACAGAAAATTCTTTAAATAAAAAGCAAATCTTACTCTCAAATGTCAAATAAAACTTATTACCTGAAATATATAATAGTGGATTTTATTGTAAGGTGATAGTAAGGTTCTCTTTTTTATTAATTTAAAAAAAGCTAATTAAGTGACTTGATAAATTTTTATTTAAAAAGTAATGTTATGTCAATATTTTTAACTGAAGGAGAGTTAGCGTGTCAAATTTTTCATCCATTTAAAGTTTTTTTAATATTTTAAAAACGTTGAAATTTAATTTAAACTTTTTAAAATGTTAAGATTCCAGTTGTATTTTATTGTAAATATTGAGGATCAAAATGTACCTTTAGCTATAGAGTATAAGTATGATGTTAAGTAAGCTTGGCAATAAGTTAGGTTGGGTTAGGTCGTTGGACCTATCCTTGACCCGCTGTCGTTAAAACCCCCAGGAGATTAACCTGAGTTGTTTGGACCATTTAAAATGATGTCGTTTTAAGTTTAACTTTTCAAAATGATATTGTTTTAGAAAAGGTTAGCATAAGTTTATACCTTCTCTAACCTAAGGTTGTGGGAAATTGAATTCGATTATGTAATGCAAAAATAAAATATCTTTTCAACATTTCACTACAAGAAAAATTGAGTTTAGCGACGGAATTTACCGGCGGAATTTGTACATATTTCTTCAGTAAGTTTATTTAGCGACGGAATTTTTTCACGAAAAAAAACGTCTGAGATATAGCCGTTACTAAATTTAACGACGGAAATTTTTCGTTGGTAAATTTTCCAACAGAATTACCGACGGTAAAAAATTTCGTCGGTAAATTTACCGACGATTATTTTGTTCGGTCAGTAAATTCTTCTGTCAGAAAATTACCAACGGAATTTGTAA
>JANVCQ010000005.1:46523430-46549577 GCA_025531925.1 Erythroxylum plowmanianum | reverse complement strand
GGGCTCCAAGAAAACCGAAGAGAATGTAGGAAGAGGGAAAAAGAAGAAAGGAAAAAGAAGATAGAAGTGGGAGGGAGGGAGATGTCGGGTGAGTTTATATTTAAAAAGAATTACCGACGAAAATTTTCGTAGGTAAATTCAAAAAAATTTTATACCGCCAATAATTTTCGCCTTTTTACCGAAAAAATGAAAATTTCCGTCGCTAAATTAATTTACCAACGGAATTTACCAAAGGAATTTTCCGTAGGTAAACTCAAAATTTTTTATTCCGCCAAAAATTCCCTCCATTTTTAGCGACGGAACATATACCATCAGTAAATTCCGTCGCTAAGTTTGCCGCGACGAATTTCCTCCAAATTTAGCGACGAGTATTAGTGTCGTCGCTAATTTACTCAATTTTAGCGACGGAAATATGCTTTCCGTCGCTAATTTTCAACGGTATATTTACCGTCAGTAATTTATTACCGACGGCTATATTGTTCCGTCGCTAATGTCCGTTGCAAATTTTACCGAGACAAATTCTCTCCAAATTTAGCGACGAATATTAGTACCGTCGCTAAATCACTCAATTTTAGCGACGGAAATCATGTTTCCGTCGCTAATTACCTACGGAAATTGTCCTGTTGTTAAGTTTCCGTCGCTAATCTACATTTTTCTTGTAGTGTTTGTAAATCCATAGCTAACCATAAATATGTATGTATACCAAGCAACTTTTTTTTTTTTGAAACAGAAGAATTAGCAGCCGCTATTTTTTAGATGTGCACTGGGTAAATTTTTGAATTGACACAATATCCTACAAATCACGCTAACCGAGTATTTCGTACTAGGTAAGTCCTGTATAACAAACTCGATCGAGAGAGCATAAATAGGGGGATTTGAACATAGGACCTTTTGGCTCCATGTCCCCACTCTACCAACTTGACTACCCCTTAGGGGCATATACCACGCAACTCCCTTTACTCAAAATCCTCAAAAATTGAATCTAATTAAGAAAATTACAAATGATTAAATAACTCAATCGATTCGGTCAGTTCAATTGTAAAAACTTTGAATCGTCTAACTTTTTAGTTTGATTTTCAACTTTTCAATTTGATTTATTTCAATAAATTTTGTTGTTAAAAACCAATCAATTTATTAATTAATCGATCAATTTTGTAAATTAATAAGTTTTTATAAACCAAAATAAATCAATTAATTTTCATTTAACAATCTCTTTTTTAAATTAAACTTCAAATTCTTCCATAGGTAAAAATAATTTCTTTCAATCACAATTCAAATTCTTTAATTTTATTTAATCTTTATTCGATTTTATGATGATCTAATATCGGTTAAATCTTTTAAACTTTAAATTTTTTGTTTTATCGGTTTGATTTTCAATCTAGTTTTTAAAACATTGAAAATTACACAACTCTTTTTACTTAAAAGATATTAAGATCTTATCAGAATTTTAATTTGGATTGATTTTGGTGAAGAAACAAATGTGCAAATATGAAAAGAAGAAGAAGAAGAAGAAGAATATAAACGGATAACATGTACAATGCCGAAACACCATATGAGATTATGGTTTCATGTCATTTCTTACAAATAATGAAGCTTTCTAAGACATTATTATCATTCCCAAATTAGAATAATTATTTAATGCCATCTTTCTTTATGTATAGTTTTTAGTAATTATTATTGTCAAATAATATTTTAAAAATTATGTTTTTATTTATAATACTAATAATTATTGATATTAATTAATTGTTCGTTTAACTCCTTTTATAATTTAATTATTTTTTGGATCGTTCATAGAGTGATTTATCTTATATCAATAAGTTCTAATATAACCTGAAACTAGTGTTTTAAAAGTTGATCCTCAAGTTAAACCAATAAGACAAAAGTTTTAAGATTAAAAAGATTCAATCAGTATTAGACCGTCACAAAATCGACTAAAGATTAGCTAAAATTAAAGAATTTGAAATATGATTGAAAGAGATTGTTCTTATTAATCGAAGAATTTGAAGTCTAATTGAAAAAAGAGATTATTAAATAAAAATTAATTGATTTATTTTAGTTTATAAGAATTTATTAATTTAAAAAATTGATCGATTAATTAATGAACTGGTTAATTTTTAATAGAAGTTATTAAAGTATTCGAACTGAAAAGTTGGACAGTTCAAAGTATTTTCTGATAAATCGATAAAATCCAATTGAATGAAGATCTCTATTTAAATAATTGAAGCCCCACTTGCTAGAATTTGTTCACTTTATGTTATCTTACATCTTAAAACCCCACTTCAAATCTTACGCTTTGAGGTTGATAAAACGTGACAATTTACAATGATAAATTTATAGTTACAATTTGTAATCGAATAACTAAAATTATAATAATTTTAAAAAATTAAAGACAAATCGACAAATTATGAAACTAGGTCTAATAAGTTCCGACAAAATGTCGGGCTTAGAAAAGTTCGGTATTACACAACTTTACTATTAATATTTAGTACTATTATTTAGTAAAGAGCTTGCTCCGAGAAATATACAGAAGTACGAGAGTATCCAAAGAGAGAATTACAGAATCTCGAATCATTCTCTTTTTACTTTGCTTTTTTCTTACGTCTGCATCACTACTGTATTCTACGGACCTGTATCCTCCAATCTTAGAAAGACACAGTTCGTAACAAGAACGTTAAGAAAAGTGAAAGCTGCCATATTCATAGTTAAGAATACAGAATTTTCACGACAACCCATGGGGATGTTGTGTTCTTCGAGTTTAGGTCTTTTTCTTCTTCGTAAACTTGTATCTCATAATTATCGTACATGTATACACTGAAGAGTGAGGACAACTAGGGTTTATGTTATCAATATTAGAATGCCGACAGTTCATTGTCGATTAAGACAAGGTTTATACCAAATTTAATAGGATTGGGCAAAACTTAACTGAATGCTGAACAGAACATTGGTCCCTCAAATCTTCTGTCCCCCTTCTCCTGAGGGACAGATCATTTGTTTCTGTTTTTATGTACCTATCTTATCCTACTGGACCCAAGTCATCTGTTTATGTGAGTCCTACACAAATGGATGACTTTGATACAATAAGACAGGGTACGTACACAAAAATGGAGACAGAGGATTTCAGGTCATTCCCCTGTCCCTACTCTATCTCATTGAATATTAATTATTCATTTATATAGGACCCACATAAATAGATGATTGAAATTCAATAAAATAAGGTAGAGAGGGTTGAAATCTTCTGTGCTATTTACCCAAGACCAATCATGTGCTATTCATCCACAACCACATATTTTTGTGGGATCTACTAAAATTTGTGGTTATGGATAAATAACACAGGATTGGTCTTGGGTAAGTGGGACAGAAGATTTAGTCCCGGGTAAAGACAGGAGAAGGGAAACAGAGGATCACGTCCCAAAAGTTGGAGACACCTTGTAAGGATTAGATTAGCTTGGATTTCTGAGCCCTAGCTACCCTTCTTCTTGGATTGATGATGGCAGACATGTTCTTTGGTACGATCAAGACTTTCTTGTACACGAGATTGAAGGGTCTTGTTTTGTTTTTCTCTGATATGTTCAATCAGTCACGTAAGGTATGGAAATGCTCAAACTCCAAATTCCACAATTTCGGGATCACTCACTATGTAACCTTCCATGTGAATCAACATGAACTTACCGACATAATATTATAATACATAGTACCCACATTTTATGAGAGTCTTCGTTCTTGGGAAAGAGAGCCATTGGACGTTCTTCAATCTGCTTTATTCGTTGGCTCTTGTAAAAGAGCAGCCAAATCCAAATCCTCAGATTCCTTTCTTTCAAGATGGGTCAACCTCCCACTTTGAAACTAATACAATCAATGATAAAATGCACCAACTAAATAACAACAACATTTAGTATGAATCTCGGGAATGTTTTCAAAATTTTGTTAAGCGACATTATATGTGGTGTTTTCAAAATTTTGTTAAGCGACATTATATGTGGTAATACACAACGTCATTTTGGGATTCGCAGATAGAATTTTTAACAAAAGTTGGTGATAAAAGAACGATTTCTATAACGCTGCGTATGTTTATTTTCTCGGTCGATAGAGACAGATAACAAAACACAAAAATTCTGTGTCTCGCATTGTTTGGTTGCTGACCCAACTTATTTTTGTTTTGACTCCAGATCACAAAAATATAAATTTTTTATTCCTTCCAAAACTATGGGACAAGATTTCTTGTTCCTGTGACAGAAACAAAACACATAAGCAACTTTCAGAAATACCCCTCCCCCCACATAAGCAATTTTTTGTAGGATTTTTTTAACCTATTATGTAATTAATTTCATGAATGCTTAGATGTTTTATTAAATTATTATGTACTAGAATTTCTAACTTGTAGGATTTTTTATTCAATAACTCATTTCATTTAATTTTTAGGTTTCTCATTTTATTTCACCGTAATTAAAAAATTACAAATACAACTAAACTAAATATTGATACAATTATAAAAAATATTTAACATAATTCATTTTATTGTTAACTTGTACGAATTTTTTGCTATTCAATAGCTCATTTCGTTAAATTTTTATGTTACTCATTTTTTAAATTCCTTATTTATAGATACAATTAAATTACTAATACAAATCATTCATTTTAAAATAATCAATTAATTACATATTTATAATCATATTATACTGCAAGAGTACTTTAGTCATTGACACTGTTTTTCATGTTCTATCAACTGCATCCAAACACAATTCTGTCCTCGAGACGAACACAATTTTATCTATTTTGACCATCACAACCAAAAATCTCACTGCCTCTAATTTTTGTTCTGTTCTGTCTTCAAATTCTTGTTTTGTTCCGTTTCAGCATATAGATCATAGTAACTATACGGTTAAAACTATAAGAAGATTAATGAATTTAACGTTGTAATTATAAAGATACTATAGTTATATAATTGAACTTGCATTATTCGTAATTAGACTTATATTATTTATAAACATCATAACAAACTTTATCTTTAGTGTAATCATAGGATCCGAAATTTTAAATTTAAACTATAGGCCAAGGTCTATAAGTCAAAAGTGGCTTAGTTAAAAGACTTCAAAGTGACATATGAACAAAGAAGAACCAACTGCGAGTTTGAGACTAAAGATTAAAGACTTGCACAAAATACAAAAGCATGAAGTGACCGGCCGGAGGAAGGTGTACCAGACTTCCAATCACGCTTCCTTAAAGCGCGTGAAGTTCAAGATCGAATCACTCGGGACAAGTGCCCGGGTCAGGTCCACAAACTGACAAAAACAGCAGTACTTTATCTGTCCCTCTAGTGAGTCGTGAAAGTTACACGCGCTCAACTTGGCGTCAAGAATCTCGCCTGGTCACTCGGCAGACATTCCATTTTTATTCTCTTCGTAGTAAAAGATCTTGCTGATCGTCATATGGAATTCTTCAAACTGAACATCGAAAGTTGGATCAGAGACAAGTTTTCTTCAAAACCCACATGGTGATTATCTCTTTGGTATGGAATTTAGTGTTTTTTGGAGTCTTTTGAGGATCTTGTTACTGTTTATAGTAGTTGTTTCTCGAACTCGTCGCAACTACTACCGACAAAGTACTACGTTAACCTCTTATGTCAGACCAACATCATTGAAGAATCATTCATGGTTGGTTATTACCAGTTTTTCACCTGACCGACCACCTATGCAACAAAAGTGGACAGTTTGACATGATTGTACACTAGTAATCTATTGTTCGTGACGATCTTTATCGTTTGATTTATTCTGTAATATGCAAACGTGCATCGTAAAGAATTGGCTTTCTTTAGGGTGAGTTTGCTGGAAGTCGCTTAGCTCTAGGTGGATCACATTGCAGAAGAAAGAACATGTTCTGTGATCTACCAGCGATGCAAGAATGAAACATCTTCACGAAACCAAATGTACAGAATCTCTCTCAGATTTTAATAATGAAGTCATCAATGACCGAAACTGACCCGACCCATTATAGATAGAACTTTCTTTTTTTCGAAAACCTAAGGATTCCAGCTTTGAAACCTGCCCTTTGGTCCCAATCAGCAGCAGCAAAATCTGATGAGGTATAGAGAGAGTGAACTATATGAATGGATGAAGATTTCAAGTTCTGCATTGAATGATCTATTGAGATAAGTGTTCATTACTATAGTAACCTAGAAGCAAGCTTTATATATCAAGGAAAAGCCTAACAACTATACATCAAACCAAGACTGCAATGAGAGGAATAAGACTTCTTCATTTGGAAGGCTATATTTATGCCTATAACAAGACAGATTTTGGATTATCATAAGTTGAGATTTTACTATTTGAAGAGGAAAATGGCTTATTGTGTTAGCAATATATATAATCACTTAATGTTTCAAATCAAGTTATGACCAATGTTTGAAATCAAAAGTCATTAGAAGCTAAACAAAGAGAGGTTTAAGGTTGAAAAAGTTAAATAAAGATCGAAGAAAATTAAAAATTTTAAAAAATTATCCTTTAAATTTTAATTAAAAAAGAAGATTATTAAATAAAAATTACTCGATTTATTTTAATTTAAGTTACCAAAACTAACCTACTAACTAATAAATTGATCAGTTTTTAACAATAAAGATTATTAAACTAAGTTAAAAAGAAAAACTAAAACGAACCCAAAAATTAACCGATTCAAAATTTAAATATTAAAATGATTAAGATGATACATTGACCGTTATTCTAAATATGACCAAGAACTAAAGATTAATGAATAACGTTGATAATGTATCTTATGGAAAGCAACTATGCGATACTAAAAGGAATGATACGAATACACTTAACAGTCAACTTACAATTTTATTTAATAGTTGAAAATGCTCTAGCTGGATATCATTATGTAAAATCAACTGCTCTACTTCAGAAGAGGACGAGACCGCACTTTGTGGCTTGGAGATTATGGGAAATCAGAGTTAGCTTTTTCAAGGGAAGTATCAAAGAAGCACCTCTTTTAACTTAACAATAAGAAAGTTTGGGAATGCTTGATTAGTCAATATTAAACATCGTGAAAAGCTCACCGTGACTTTGTAAAAGAACGAATTGCTGTCTGCTGAGACTTAAACTTTGATAGGGTATATTCAAAAGAAGTAGTTCCTTCCTTCAAGTTCAATCCAAATGGCTGTTTTTAGAGGAAGATGGTCATTTTCACTTGATTAAAACGAAGTCTTGGTTAGCATATTTGATACAATCTCCAAAGTCATAAACCCCATTTTGGTAAACATGCTAGTACATTGAAATCTAGAAGTGATACACATCAAGAAACAAAACAAAGCAAAGAAAAAAACCATGGAAGACCTACCATTCTAGGGTTTTCCTTCTAGCTAATCTTGAAGAAGGCTAACAGATTGCTTACTCTCATCTCGGAGTAATCTCTTCTTGAAGGTGAGAATTCAAGGAGTTCATGCTATGGTTTCAGAAGCAATATCCTAAAATTTGCACTTGAACCTACACTGACCAAAGAAAGCTGAAGCTTCACCACATAAATTAATCTATAGTGGCTGGCTAGTGGAAGAAGAGCTAAAGCTAGACAGATCTGTCCACGCAGTACTACTCCAGTACTGATCATTCCCTGGATTATTCATTCCCAGAAACTGCCTGGACAAGTTCATCACCTGATTTTCCTCCATTTTCACTGGAGCCAACAGGGTTGCTCCAGAACTGGATATCTTTGGTCTCACTTGACTAGCTCCGCCATAAGCTTGCGTTTGTTCAGCACTACCTTCAAATGGATATAACCCTGAAGAAGACGCTGAATCTAACCCACCCAAGAAGGGAAATTGTTGATGTTGCAAACGCCATTGATCTAAACCTCCTACTGAGAGAAGTGAACTACCTGAACCACCACTTCCATCAAGACCAACACCAGCTAAACCATTCCCTATTTGAAAGCCCAGATCACTTGATCCTCCAACTGGAGCTGAAAGGTGGCCGTAATTTAAACCTATGTCACCGGTTGAAAAATCAGTGAGATGATGTAGAGGAGCCATGAACCTTAGTTGAGGAAGCTGGGGTCCAAGGCCTATTATATCACTTGTTCCACTATTAGAAGAGACGGTGCTCGTAGAACCAGCGGAACAAGTTTGCCGGTCGCTGCTTACCGGAGACTTTGAGCTGCTTCCCCCTTTACTTCTCTTGTTCCTACGGCAACCACCTCCAACTGGGACATTTCTTAGGGCACCCCCTCTTGTCCAGTACCTTCTACAGGTTTTGCAGAAGTGGCGAGGCTGTGAAAGACTGTAGTTGTTGAAATAACAAAACTTTGTGTTGGTTGATTCACATCTCGGACATTTTAATGCTACCTCTGGCATAGGTATGTTGGCCAACCGAGCTCGATCGGCCATTGAACCTGGCCTGATCGAACCTGCACCGCCAGTTCCATGAGGCTGTGGAGGAAGCAGTGGTGGTGATGGCTGTGGAGGAAGAAGCTGACTGCTTGAACCAGAAGTTGCACCAACTTGGTGATGATTTGGTTGCTGTAAAATCGAGCAAAAGTGATAATCAAATATCTGGTATATTCAAGACAAGATATATACAAACAAAAGCTAGCAGGAATATTTATCTTTTGAAAAATTTTCTGCTTTATAGACAAAAAAATCATACAAAAAACAAAAATTGAAGAACAACCCTTACTTGTTGAAAGTTGGCTGGATCAAGATAAGGTGGGATGGAAGGAAAAACCATGGTGCTTGAGCTTTCTCTTTTTGTAAAGTTTGATGGGTGTGTGTTTATTTTTTGCTCTCTTTCTTTTGGGAGAGAATACAAGTGGAGAATCACATCAACAAGGAGGAGTCTTTTGTGCAGAGAGAGAAGTAGAGAAAGAAAGATAAGAAGATGGAAGTGGAATGAGAACCTAAGCTAACATAAAGCAAAGACCTTTATATATATATATATATAAATATAAATAAATACACACACACACACACATATATATATATATGCACAAACTATATAGTGCTACTCTATTTGTTTTTGTAGTTTTCTTTCTTAATTCATAAGCTTCCTTTCTGATTGTTTGTGTGCCATGCTTAGACAACTAGTGGACTCCTACAAAAGCTTGCTTACTTAGTGAGGTGGTTGCTTAGTGTATGCTTGATAGAGATACAAAGTTGATTAGTTACTTAGTGTATGCTAGAGAGAGGCATAAAGATGATTAGTACTAGAATGTGATAAACAATTCAAAGTGTATGTTATTTTACATTATTTTAACTACTACATTGGATCCAATCAAAACTATGCAATTAAACGTGCATTGATTAGAAAGAAGAATAATGTAAGATAAAAAAAATTAAGGAATAATATTAAGTATTTAATGATGAATTTAAAAGTTAATATTTAGTAATTGAAAATAAAAAAGACATAAATATCTTGTATAGTTTAAGAAACTTTTATATTATGTTTAAAAATCTTGAAATTTTTTCAATTTTCTAAACAACTCGTAAATTTCAGTTAAAAATAATAATAAATTGTATACAATATGAATAACAGACGTAAACTAATCAATTGTCACTAATATGATAACTCAACTCAGTTCTTAAATTAATAATTTAAGATAATTATGTTAAACTATTGATTTGATTAAAGTTTAATTGGCTCGCTCTGAATCTTCAAAAGCATCGGCTGGTTTTTAGCCTTAATTGGTTAATTATCTTTGATACCGCGTGTTAATTTCTATGGTTCTAGAGGAATATGGCTCTCTTTAATGACCAATTCTCTAGGCCGCTTTCCCCTGCATCTCTTGTCCTGGAGTATGTTCATCATATTAAAAAATCTTCAGTCTGGCAAAGTAGAATTTATCTTGATTATAGACCTCGGTGAGAGCAACTTATTGGATGGTGTCCACCTAATCATGGTTAGGTGAGACTGAATACAGATAGGGCGTGTAAAAGCTCAACTTCTTCGGCTACAACAGGTGACCTTATTCATGATAACTATGGTGCTTGGTTTGGTAGCTTTGTACAGCATATTGACTGGTGCTCCTTTGCCTCTACAAAACTCTGGGAGTTTTTTCGGGTCTAAACCTAGCTTGAGATCTTGATTATCGTTGCGTGAAGTTAGAAATGGATTCTCTGGTGGTGACGAATATCCTGTTCGAATCAATTACATGGACATTGTCGCTCAACCCCCTAGTCATGGGTATCAATGAGTTATTTACTCGAAATTGGGTAGTCTTACCTCTCCATACTTACAGGGAGGAAAATCGGTGTGCCTATTAACTCTCCAATTTTGCTGTAAATTTTGAGCTCGGGATTATCACTTTTGATAATGCACCTATAGGGTGTCTCTTAATCTTTCTAGAGGATATGATTAGGATTAGCCTCTAGACTAGGCATGTAATTTGTCTCATTTTTACTCCATTGTAATCAAAAAAAATATTCCGTGTGACTTGTCGTTTTTTAACTAAAGTTTAAAGGAAAGAATTTTTTAAAAAATTAAAAATAAAATTTATGACTAATTTTTAGTGGTATCATAGGTAATAAAAATAACATTTCAATAAAAAATTGAATTAAGGTACAATGAGAAAAAGAAATAATAGTTAAAAGAAAAGGAGTGAGTCCATGCGTCCCCGACCGGATGAAACCTTTTCCCCGGTCTAGCCTGTTCCATTCCCCACTCTTTGCTTTACTTACTTTGCATGGGAATATATGTATGTGGCACATCATTGTTACCACCACTCTCCATTTGATGCGCGTGATTTCCAGTCTCCACTTTCGTTTTGGTCAATAGTCTAGGTCCTTGATTAGTGATTAAGCAACTTTAATTGACTAATTAAGTAAGTTAGAAAATTTTTTTGTTGGTCTACCAAGTTTTGAATAATATCTATAATGTAACTAATATAATATTTTTATATAATAAATGTGCCTATATTATCATTTATTTATAGATTTTTCTAATTATTAAGAAACTCAATCGATTTAGTTAGTTTGGTCGTTAAAATTAAGAATATTAAATAAAAATTTAAGTTTATATGATATCTCACAAATATCATATTTTAAAATTTTAAAAGAGTTAATAACTTAAAATTAAATACTCATTTGAACACTAAATTCTTATGATCCAAAATATTCTAAGAGTTGAATATTATTGAAGACTTTTGAATCTAAGACCATTCAATCACTTAATTATAGATGACAATGAGTTGAGCTTGACTCGACAATTTCTGCCCGAGCTTGAGGTTTAATCGTGTCTGAAATTACTCTACTCGACCCAACTCAACTTGATATTTTTGAAAAACTAAAAATATAAAATAAAGTGGCTTTTTGCAAAATGACGTTTTTTCTTATAGTTGTCGAATCTCAGGCCAAGTTGGGCTTAGGCAGTTTGAGCTCGATCATAATCTGATACTTGATTTAAATAAAAAAAAGAGGCCTTAGGCTCTACTTGATGTTGGGTCAACATGAGCCTAGGCCCAAATATCATCCCTACAATTAACAGCAATGTTTACATTTTTCTCATGCTTAAATGACATTTATTACAATCATTAGTTTAAATGTTAAATTGGCCATGTTGTAAATCATAATATCACGTAAAATAATTAAAAAATCAAATCAATTCGATCTACTAATATTTTAATAATTTTATTATTAAAAATTAATTGATTAATTTTTTAAATTAATTAATTTTAAAAACAAGATAAAATATTTTATTTTTATTAAAATTTTTCTTTTAATTAAGCTTTAACTTATTTTATAGCTCTTTAATTTTATTAAATCTTTATTATATACTAATTTTATATCAGTTTAATTATATTAACTTTTTAAATTAATGTCTTACAATTTTAAGTTCGATTTTTAAAACATTGTATTGGTTTAATTTTTAGTCCGAATGTTTAAAACATTGTTAAATATAATTGGTTGATCCAAAAGAAAAGGAAGAATATCACCTAATTCTCCAAAATCAACTTGAATCCTGTTTTTGTTAGGCTATGAAGGCTGGATCAGTGGAGGCATTACCTCAATCAATTCAAACACCAATTTACACCAATATTGAAAGAAAACCAGCTGACGCAAAGGTCTTGTCTTTTGTAGGTTTTGGTCAGAAGGAAGGACATGTCCAAACCGACAAGTGAGTTCATGTCATTGCTCACCTGCCTCCTCCTTACGACACCTTTAATGGATTCGTGATAAGGAAAACAATGGACACGTGAAAAGTTCCTCCCACCAGAACAGCCGGGTCAATTTTTATCTGATTCAAAACTCAAAAATGCAGAAATCTCGAATTGACTGCCTCGAACTCATTTTGACCCTTCTAAACTCAAGCCAGTCAACTCGGAGATTAGATCCTCTGGCCCAGATACTCTGTACCTAGCCTGTGTCAGAGGATCTGAGTCATCCATATGACTCAGATCCTCTGGCATAGGTTAGGTACAGAGTACCTGCGCCAGAGAATCTGAGGGCGTCAACTCGGAGTTTAGGAGTTGACTTCAAGCAGGGCTGAGTTGGGACCGAAATGCTGCCGACCCGAATGTCAGTGTCCATGGTGCTGCTTGTGTAGGCAATCACCTGGTGAAAGTATTTGCCGACTTGTGTGTGGGAAAGAATGCGGTATTATGTATGCATAACTATTTACACTGTTTATACCTGAAATTTTCAGAATCAAGAAGTTTTACAACAAGTTTCTCCAGCTTCCTTGAGCTTGTACTTGGCTTGACAGCACTTGGACTCCCAAAAAAAACACAGGGATCTTTACCAAAAGCAGAGTTTCCTATACACCAACCACCTGGAGTAAACCTTCCCTCTGATCTCTTTAATATCTCTTCATCAATCTTTCTGAGAACATGATGGTCCTTTGTGAACACACGAGCAAAAGGAGCACCACTCTCTATCATGTCTTCGAAATGCTCCACGGTTAAATTTATTGGGTTTTGCTTTGGAGGATTATCCCACCTTATGTAACGCAAATCATGATTAACAGTAGTATTCTGGTAATCCTTATGGTTGCAGATAACAGTATGGAAATAACCCTCTTGGGATGACAGGAAGTTTGTATAATACATGAGAAGAGTACGAGGAAGATTGTCCCATCCCCAGACACAGAGTTCAAGAAATGACTTTGACAGCATTACCCATTCAGAGCCTGGAAGAAGATAGTTTATACGTGCTTGTTAGAACAACAACCACAACAACCAAGTGGAAGTCCCACTGATACATGAGGTCTGCAAAAGTCCAGTAGCAGACAGTCTTACCCCATTCTAACATGTTTGTTAGAACAGAAATGGAAATGAAGCAATGTGATGTCTCCATATTTCATATAATACAGAAAACCAGCTAAAAATAGAAGTCTTGACTGAAACTTCCACATGACATTATTTTTATAGCATTTCAAGCTTCACATCTAAGTTCAGAGGTAATGTCAATTTTAAATCATCTTTTTTTCCTAAAAAATCTTTTCACCTTAGAACTTTAACCGCTAGGACGTAGCCCTTACGATTAAACGAAAACAGCAACCTCAGGAAATTTGAGTACCAGTAATAAACTGGCATAAAGCGGTAGATCAAGGCAAACTGATGACAATAATGCAAAGATAAGTGAGTTTCATACCCATAAACAATTTGAAAGAAGCAGGAAGTGATCTTTTCTCTTTAGCCCAAAATACACCAGATTTCTTTGAGTGATACAAGCCTGGATCTACGACGATAGGTCTTGCTCTCTGGTGCCTGGAAGTTTAAAATGAGTGTTAGCCATAGAAGAACCACAAAGCAATAGTATTCCATAAAATCAAGGTTACTGTATCCTCACTCTTTCCATCCAAGACTACTAGTGTGCTCTATGAAGTTCAGATCCCTAGGCAAGTATGAGAAAATGTGCAAGATATCTGATAAAAAAAAAGAAGGATAAAGAATCAGCAAAAAATCGGTTATTTGCTTGGCTCAACAATTAGAATATTTTTATCAGGAGTTCAAAAATAGTTCTGCATAGAAGTATGCATGTTCACATGAGGCTATTGCATTTTAGCAAGTCTACCTCAACTCTCGATGGTTAACTAGTCGCACTTATCTCACTGTTTGCTATCAATTTAACACTATCAACAGGTTAGCAATTCAGATGCCACAAACCAGCTGACATTCTAGAGTGAATAAGATTTCAACGCTTTAGTTATTTGATTGTGACAAAGTCAGTAATTATCAAAGATACAGGTGGAGCTACAAGATCATCGCATCATCAATATCGAACAACATTACGGTATAAGTATATATGTGAAATCCGTCCGATTTCTAAATGTTGAGTTTAGAAATGGATGCCAATCCCAGAAATGGCATATCAAAATAAGAAAGATTAAAAGTTACCGTCCTGAACCCTAGTGATCAAAGGTTTCAAAATTATTCAAAATAAACATCTTTGTGAGGCGATTTACTGAGCTTCTCTCCCAAAATCTTAAAACTACAAAGACGGAAATCATTATGGCTTTTAAATGAGGATGAATTTCATACTTCCAATCCTGTCATTCTGGTCTACCAGCATTTCCTCTCACATAAACCCTTTTCGCAACATTACTACACGTAGTATGATCACCACATGCAGATTATAACATTAACACCAACATCCAACATCACATATTCATATAACCAATTAATCAGATATTCACCAAAACAAATCCCTAAAGAGGAAAGTCATCAACCCAATGGAGGAATTGGCATAAAGTTACCGTCTTGAGGCATGACAGGATAATCCGAAGGGCTTAGATTAACAAACCAATCCCAATCACCAGCCAGCTTCAACAAAACCGCAACCCCGTGAAGCGTACTAGCAATCGAAGTGGGACCCTTATAAGTAACCAAATCAGCTTTACCAATCACCATCACATTCCTAAACTCCCTAATCGCGCTCTCCGACTTGGCATACCTCGCTAGCTCAATCCTCTCCGAGTCCAACGCTTCGAAATCAAGATGCAACAAGTAGAAATTCCTCGGATGGTACGCCGCTTGCAGCAATCTCTTTACTTGCGAACCATCGCCTCTCGTCCCGCTTATCAAGTACGCGAGTCTCGGCAATCTCGGAAGAGAAGAGTAACGTTCACCGTCAAAACCGGTGCGTGTTCGTCCGACGTCACTTGGTTTCGGAGACTTGGAGTGGCCTACAAAGAGAAGGAGTGTCACCAAGAGTACGGCGAGTGTTGCTAGAGGTAAAAGACATGTTCGATCTAGACAATAGGGATTGTGACTGTGAGTTCGCTTCATTTGAGGTGTTTGTTAGAGAAGTGTGTGTTTTGGGTTAGAGATTTGAGGGAGTTGGCGGTGGTTGTCGGTTGGCCAGTCGGTGTTGTCGATCGGATGTTGTGGTCGGAGAGGGAAAATGGTACGAATTTAATTTCAACGTAGTTTATGATAACGTGCTTCGCGTAGCGTACACTCTTCAATGATCTTGCTGTTCCGCAACCGTTTGATTGGAAGAAAAAACATTTTTAATCTTTATGATGACCAAATTTGACTAACTTATCACATTTCGCTTTCTATGGACTGCATTGGAACTACTCTCTCTGTTGTACAGAATAAGGCTAATAGAAACCTAAACCCTGTGATTTGGGGAGACTTTTAAGTACATGTTATGATTTTTGCTACTAAAGCCCTAATTTGATTAATATTGTAAAAATTGGATTAAAAATTAAATTAATAAAATAAAATTTTTAAAATTAAAAATATTCGGCTAATATTAAATTATCATAAAATTAGTATATAATAAAATTAAACAAAATTTAAAAATTTTAAATAAAAGAAGTTGATTTTAATTAAAAAGAAACGTTAAATAATAAATAAAACTTGTTTATTTTAATTTATAAAAATTGATTAGTTTACAAAAATGACGATTAATTAATAAATCTATTAATTTTTAATAATAAAGATTTTAAAAAATAAATCGAACCCAACATTTAGTTAATTTAAAATTTAACTGATCAAATTAATTTAATTTTTATCATTAAATTGATTACTCTATAAAATACCCTTTTTTTGGGTGCTTAGACGAGACACAACAATCACAAATTGCTATGGTTTTGTAACATAATGTTTGAATTATTTCATAATTACGTTAGTATAGTTACTAATTTAATTAGATAAATCATTGAATGGCATTAATAACTTCTTCTAAAGTGATTAGAGCACAATTCAATAATATCATTTTAGGGTTTTTTGCAAACTTTGATTTTAATATAAATATGATAAACACAAATAAAAATAATTATCAAATTTTGTATGATCTTGAATTATCAATATACTAAATAATATACTAAATATAGGTAAAGTTGTGTACTATTGGATCTTCCTAAATTCTATGTATCAGCGAGATTTTTACTGAATTGATGTTGTTGATATATAAAAATTAATTCATTTTTTTCTTAATAAAAAGGAATCTTCTATTACATATTAACTTTCTCATATCCTCTATCCCTTCTATTGTGTTCTAACTCTGTTTCATTTCATTTCAACCATCTATTTATGTGCCTCCTATATTGAGATGAAGTGAAACAGGTTGAGACAAGAATAAAGGATCATGTCCCGTATTAGTACCATTCCTCTGCCTTTATCACAATTGTCCACCGATTCTTCTGTTTTCAAGGGCACCATCATGTCTGTTTCCTCACGGAGCAGAGACTGATTACAACATTCCAAGTTGCAATCCTTAAAAGTGAAAATTTCAATAATTATGGTTCTGAATAAGATGGAAAACAAACAGTCACCATGCCCATTGATCTATTCTTTTGTGTATTAAACATATAAGCAATCATGATTGGTGTTTTCTTCTTTTCAGATCCCTTCCCAACTAAGATTACCAGTTCCCTGGGACCTGGGAATTTGGTTAAGGATGTGGTGCCAGAAAGCCATATATGAGCATCTTTTTAGACAAGAGTCATATTCATTACAACTCAAGATACTCTTCTCTTCTTAATCTTTAGTATTCAATCCCATTGCACTCCAAAATTTATAGTCTAAAACAGACAGCTAAACCAGCAAAGGAAATGGACTTTTCTACCTTGTTTATTAGGTTTGTGTACCAGATCCATTGCTGCAGAAACCCTTTAAAAGGTTCAAGCTTTAACGTAATCTCATCACTAATTTACTGACCCCGGATTGAGATTGAGATGACAAACTTTACTTGTAACAATAACAGGATAATCCCAGATTGAAGGAGAACTGGAAGTTACATAAAATGGAGTTTAAGTAGAGACTTATGAATGTATTGAAAAACAGAGTCTTGGATTCTACAGGCCTGCTCTTTACAGCTCATGAATTCCAATCTTTCTGTCACTTTGGACAACCTTTTGCTTGCCATTCTTACCAGGAACAATTGAAGACAAAGGTTGAAGAAAAAACCCAAAACTTGGGACAGCCCAGAATCAACAGTAACAGACTATAACAACCTAGATCTTAGTATCTGTCAAACCAAACTAGCAGCATCAGGCAAACCTTGTTGAAGATCGGAATCTCTGGAAGCAGACACGGTACTAGGTCCATTATTACTTCGCTTAGCAGCACCAACAGAAGCCCTACAAACAGGGCAATTAGAGTGAGAATTCAACCAAGTGTTGATGCAAGAAGCATGAAAAGAGTGCTTGCACACACTCAGTTGCTTCACATCTTCACCATCACTGAACACAGAGAGACACACAGGACACTCGCTCCCAGTTTCCTTAACATGGGATTCCTTGTTATACTTAAAATCTGAAACCACCTCCTTGGCATCTGCCGAAGTGGGGTTGTTCTCGTTATTAACAGAGAGCACATCGGAGTTGTCAACGTCCCGGCGGTGCCGTCGGCGGAAAGGTGCGGGTGGGCACTTGATGGAGAAGAAAAAGGTGTAGATCAGAGCAGGGATTGTGATGATGGCGATCAGAGCCAGAACGAACTCGAGGGGCGATAAGTCCACGCTTCGTGATGGTCCAGGAAAGTGTGGTGGTGCAGGAAATTGTGGTGGCTCAGGTGGTATGTAAGCTGCTGGTGAGTGTTCCATGGGAGGGAAGTGCAAGGGAAAGAAGTAGAAAGAACTCAGCTTTGGAGTCGTCCCGGGCTTGGTGGCGAAGTCTCCCAGAGTCGTTTTTGTATTATTTATTTAATTTTAGTAATTTTGAGAAGCTCTATGTATCCATACAGCAATTATTGAGAGGCGTTGAAGAGAGTAGAACTAGATAACGTGGCAGGTAGAGGACAGGGTTCGTATTGTGTATATATACCTAAGAAACTCGGACACGGACACACGACACGGTATAAACACAGATACGGAGACATATCAATTTTTAAAATTTGGTAAACACGAACACGGCATATATATATATATATATATATGAATTAAGAAAAAATTTAGAATTCATAATATGATATATTTTGATTGGTGAGTTTAAAGACTTCCAAAATTATGATAATTTATATACATTTGGTACTTTATAAGCTCTTTTCAAAAAATATAAAGTAAATGTTTTATTAAACAGTGTTTGAGTTGATAAAAATTATTTTTTAATTTCAACACGTAAAAACTTATGTTCACTATATATATATATATGAATTAAGAACAAATTTAAAATTCATAATATAATATATTTTGATTGATGAATTTAAAGACTTTCAAAATCTTGATAGTTCATACATATTTAATATTTTATAAACTCCTTTTAAAAAATATAAAGTATATATTCTATTAAACAGCGTCTGAGTTGACAAAAATTATATTTTAATTTCGACACATAAAGACACATGTTCACCACGTGTCAAACCAGTGTTTAATACGGACGAGTATCCCACATATATGGTCTGGTCTGGGTATACTGCAGTTGAACCATAAGTGCCCATTTTCTGTTAGGTCGGTTGGATTAGGTTTATCTGTGTGTCTGTATATGTACAAAAAGGGCCTCAACTTGACAGGCATTGGGCCTCTGGAGATTATCTTATAAGAGCGCCTTTTGACCCCACTCTTGTCCACTGCGTTAGGACTTAATTACAATGATTAAAAAAATTAAATGCAAAATAATTAAATTATAAAAATTTTAAATTTTATTCAATTTTTCTTAATAATTCTTATTGTTAAAAATAAATCGGTTGATTTTAATGATACGGACCGCTGAAATTTACCAAAAAAAATGACCCGTAATAGAAAACAACAGTATACTAAAATATAGATAAAAGATCTCTTATAAAGATATCATTGTCGTTCTCATAAATTTTGTAGCATTTTTCTCTTGTATTTAGCATAAACTTTTAAATATATTTACTTACCTATTAACCCCATCTATTTTTATCGTATTATTTAATTTATGACTTTTAAAAATAGTCTCTCTATGAGGTAAAGTTGCATACTATTAAATATTTTTAGATTGTGATTGTCAGTTGAATTTCTACTGAGTTATTCTTATTGTTGTTGTTAGTTTATTACTTATTTCATATTTGATTTATTAAGTATTATTTATTTATTTCTCATATAGATTATTCATAAATAATCTCTCTATTAGTTAAGTATAAGGTAATGTACTATTAAATCTCTCAAAACTTCGAATTTCAACTAATTTTTACTAAGTTATTATTGTAGTTAACTTTTATGAATTAAAATAAATTAGTTAATTTTTATTTATCAGTTGCTTTTAATTATGATAAATAAAGATTATCTCTTTCTTCAATCATATTATTTAATGCTATTATAAGTTATTTAGTTTTGTTCAATTTTTACTATATATTGATTTTATATCAGTTTAATATCATTTGAATCTTTAAATTTGAAATTTTTTTCTTTTTACTGATTTAAGGATTGTTTAGCTTCTAATTTTTACAATTTTTTATTATTTCTATGTTTGTTTATTTTGTTAAAAAACAAAAATTATTTGGATAAATTTTGAAATAAAATTTGAGAATAAAAACTTGTTTGATCGAGATTTATAATAAAAATTGAAAATAAAAATCTATTTGATTTTGTCATTTGAATTTTTATTAAATATTAATATTTATTATTTTTAAATTAATTAATTAACATTATTATTATATTATTTTTAAATTAATTCACATTACTAAATCAAAAATTTTACCTAAAATTTATATATTTTGAAGATATTTTAAATTTAACTATATTTATTAAATTAAATTGATTAAATTTAAATTGATTTCAAATTTTAAATATATTATAAAATAAAATAAAATAAATTTAAATTTTTATTAATAATTAGTTTTGATTAATTTGAAAACTAAAACAACTAAAACCTCAAATAAATAAGTCTTTTATTAAAATTTGAAAATAAAAATATATAACTTCAAACATTGCCTAATTAGATTTCTTTAACAGATATTATTTTTTGATCATTTATTACACAAATTCTTAAATATAAATAATAATCTATAAATTATATATTTTAAAAATCATAAATTTGATCCGACTAAAATTTACAATTATGATCTATCGTCTTTTTTAAGTCATTAGAGTATAAAGTATTTCCTCAAAATAATGATTCAAACATGAAATATTAGATTATTTATTCATTGCGTAATTAAAATTCACCAATTATTTGTATTTATTGCTTAATTGACTTATTTTAAAATCTAAAATAAAACAACTAATTTTTATTTAATAATTAATTTTTTAGTTAAATTTTAAATTTTTCAAAGCATAAGAACAATATCTTTCAATCATATTTTAAATTTTAAAATTATTTAATTTTTAGCTGATTTTATAATAATTTAATGCTGATTAAATATTTTAAACCTTAAATTTATTTATTTATTTAACTTATTTGTTTAAATTTAATTCATTTTTTAAAATATCGAAACTGTCTATACTGGCCTCTTGGGCTTTGAGAGATGGAAAAGAAACCTGGTTTTTAGGTAGGTTCAAGTCTTTAACCTCTAAAAGCTTTCAGAGAGGGATATGGTGTCTAAAGTTCAGAACTACAAGTTCCTACCATTTTTTATATATACCCTTCAACAGGTATGCTAGAAATTTAAACCTCCCGAATTCATACTCAAGAATATTTCATAAACACAAATATCAGAAAATAGAAAATTAATAACAACACAAGAGAATTTACGTGAAAACTCTAAAATTTGAGAAAAACTACAAGCATCGAGAAGAAAATCTACTATGTAAAAAATTCTTACAATCACACAATTTTTCCTCTCACCCAATTTCCTAATACATCATCACACCAAAAAAAAAAATTTACTCAAGTCAAACTCTCCAACTCTCACCTCAAAAGAGGAACTTAACTAAAATCAAATTTATCATACAAATCTTTAGCTTTGTATTGGTGCATTAAACAAGGAAGTAACAACCTCCTTATATAAGCAAGTGTCTTGTCCCGATTGTTTTCCCTAATCAATATGGGACAAATAAAAAAGCCAAAACTCAATATGGTAAACACACTCGAGTCATGGAAACAAGGCATTTTATATCCAACTTTGGTTTTAATACCGGAAAATCATTGCCCCACCAGCTAGGTACGAACTGGAACCTGACGTGAATTCTTGGGAAGTCACATAGTACAAGATGATTACTTCAGATATTTCAAACCTCCCACGTTACCGGAATTCATGTTTTGTCACTAACAATCATTAAACAAAAGGCGGAACTCGAAATACTTGGAGAAAAACATGGTCCATCCATCACATGCATGTCAGAATGTCATCCTCCAGGTTCAGGCACTTGGTGGACTTCAGGTTCTGGAATCCTGGAAAGTATGGAAAGTACCGTTTGTCTTGCAGGTATGGCTTTAGCCCTACAAAGCGGGCAATTACAGTGCAATTTTAGCCAAGTGTCGATACATGGCGCATGAAATAAGTGCAAGCATTCAGGCAACACACGAATTGCCTCGCCTTCACTGAACTCGGACAAGCACACCGAGCAAGTCTCTTCACTGTACTGTTTTGTATATGCTGATATTGGAATGTTCACAATGGTGGAGTGACTTGTGCTAGTAGCTTCTCCTCCTCCTCCTCCTCCTCCTCCGCCACCACCGCGGCCTTGGTGGTGGTTGTTTCGAGAGCTTTGTTGCTCATTTGGTGGGTTTGCATTGCGAGTGTGAAGATGATTGTAATGAGTAGTAAAGCAATGGTAAGCTGCAACCACAATTGCTCCGGCGAGGATACCACAAACACCTATAAGAACAGGGTCAAAATCTGATCGGTGGTGATGAGGTCCATCCATTAATTACAGGAATTGTCACAGAGTCTTTAAGGAGATTATACGATTGGAAGATGATACTTCAAGTTTCTAAAATAGAGGGATTATTAACCATTTCACCATCACTTTGTCGTTCGTAAGTGGCACGGACATCAGATTAGATGGATTAGAAGACACTCTACACATATGATATGCCCACAAAGGAAAGTGACCCTTTTCTCATTTAACTATGAGAGTTTTCCAAATTTATTTCTCACTTCCAAATTTGATATAATAGTATGTTATAAACAAAATTAAACTTTTAATTATATATAATAATTTATAATTATGTATTTAAAATCTTTTTTTTGATTCGAGGAAACCCCGTGGGCAGGCCAAGCGGGCACACACCTCTGAGGGCCCAACTAGTACACCACTCCACAAGCGGGCCAAGCAGACGCACCTCATCATTAAGGACTCAACTAGTGCTCCACCTATAATTAAAACACCTCCTGTCTCGGGCTCTTACAAGAGAGGCTAGCATGGAATCAAACCTGAGACTTGATCGAAGTCAAGCCCCGCTCTCAACCATCTAATCATGCTCCTTAGGGTTGTATTTTAAATCTCCTATTCAATAAGTTAACAATTCAAAATTATATTTGATAAGCTTAATTTAAATGCTTGTTAATTATTTATTTTTGTTATTATTATAATTATGGCATGATAGGAGAATGACATTTTGTTTTACAGCATTTAAAGTCTCTCCAGCGATTTTAGGCATTCTATTAAAAATTATAATACTTGTTTTGAAAAAAAAAATCAAACATAATCAATGTTATCAAAATTAGACCAAAAGTTAAAGTAGTAAGACAAGAGGTTTAAGATTTGTCAGTATTAGATTGTCAAAAAATTGTTAAAGATTGAATAAAATTGAAGAGTTTGAAATATGATTAAAAAAATTGTCACTGCTTATCGAAAAATTTAAAGTTTAATTGACAAAAGAAATTATTAAATTAAAATTAATTATTTATTTTAATTTATAAAAGTTGATTAATTTATAAAAACTGGCCGATTAATTAATAAATTGATCAATTTTTAACAATAAAAATTATTAAACTAACTCAAATCATAAAATTAAAAACCGAACTAAAAAGTTAGCCGGTTCAAATTTTTCATTATCAAACCTGATTCGATTTTTTAAAAAGAATGAACATAATTATTCACAAATATTGATCGATGTCACATGTCTAAAACTTAAAAAAAAAAATGAAATTTCCTTGATTTATGCTATCATTGCCACAAGCACAAAATTGTCTTCAAAGTTGGCATATTTTGGGATATGTCAAATCCAAAGTCCAAGTCAAAAGGTTTGCCAAGAAAAGACACAGCTCTTATGTTTGTTTTCCCTCTTTCGGTTTTGGAATTGAAACTTAGTTTGGCACTTCATGATCTCATTGAACCATGAGTAAATTTGACTTGAACATAGCAACAAGTTGTCCACCTCTCCTTTTTTTGGTTTCACATGGAAACTTTAAGGTGTAAACAGTAATTATTTATTAAAATAATTAATCAAAATATTTTGATTTTATAAATAAATAATAAAAATTATTTTCAATAATTAATAAAATTATTGGTTTTAAATAATTTTATAATAAGAATAAAATTAAATAACTACCAAAAAACTTGTTTTATTTGATATAATATCAATGAAATTAAACAAAATAGTTGTTAAAGAAATTAAATATAAAAATTTATAAAATCTTAATAATATCTTGATAATATTTTAATAATATCTCATTTATTACTTATTGTTTAGAATTTATTCAAATTTTGTTTTTTTTACTTTGTCTATTTTCATAATGAACTATGTAGCAGCAAATTGGAGCTGTGTCCTCGTGTTAGACATGCACCTAACGCGTGGTGGGACACGTGTTGGAATTAAAAAATAATTTTTATCAGCTTAGACGCGTCTGAAGACGGCTTAATGGAATATATGCTTCATATTTTTTGAGAGCGGCTTATAAAGCATCAAATATGTATGAACTATGAAGATGTTAGAAGTATTGAAACAAGTCAATCAATATATATTATATTATAAATTGTGAATGTTTTCTTAATTCTAAATTTTATGTCGTGCCCTATGTCCACCAAATTTTAAAAGTTGGTGTGTCCTCGTGTTTGTGTCCGTATCTGTATCGTATCATGTATTCATGTCCGTGTCCGTATCTGTGCTCCTTAGATAATAAAACAAGTAAAAATTAAAGAATAAAGGGTATATTTCTTTTTCCACTTCTTTATTTTTATTTTTTTTATTTTTTTAGTTATTTACGAGGTGTCCTAGGAGGGTTTTAACTATGGGAAAGCACCTTTAAGTCATCTACTTCCAGATTAATCCCCGCTTTAGTTGGGTAGGTCCCTTATAGGAAACAAAATTCTGACCTTAAATTTTAAACGACTGCATACATAAGAATAGTTCGAACCTATAATATTACTTAAATTAGAAGAGTTCCTTATCAACTCGCCTGGCCCTTACGATTCTACTTCGTTATTTGTGGTTAGCGATAAAAACTAAGAATATATATATAGTATGATTCTTAAAGATAAGGTCTAGAGTGTGGACCAGTAAAGTTGGAACTCCACCATTGCTGTCCCGTGAAATGTGCCTAAAAGTGCAAATAAAACGTTCAACCAAAAACTTAAAACTGTCTCATCCAACATAAGACGAGTGATCATGAATGATTCACACGTTTTGACATTAGAAGCCATCGAAGTAGCTAGGACTAAGGCACTTGTCTCTTCTAAGTAAAAGTTGCACCAATGGTTGTGCCTTGATGGGATTGGGGACCCCTTTTGTCGATCCGTATCAAAATGAGAGTGACAAATATCTCCATGCTCGCCAGAATGTATGGACTTTCTTAATCTTGTGCCCATCTTTTTGTTTGGAAATTCTTTCATGATACTAATAATTCAGTTGCTCGGGATCAGCACGAATTTTTGTATCGTAGATATTTACGTTAGTTAGGCTAGTTTTCGAGTTTTCTCCCTTGTACCAAAAAAAAAATAATTCGGTTACTCGCATGTGCAGAATCGAAACTTCAATCTCAAATTTACGATGTTTTTAAAATATTTTTTAATTTTAATTATGATAAGAAACTAAATTTCAATTATATAAAAATTTAAGGACTATCTATAATTTTTAAAAAATATTCAATATTAAAAGGTATTAATAATACATTTGAAAATTGTTATACAAACTACAAAGGTGTTTCAAATAGTTTAATCCGGTTTATTTATGCTTTTTGTATCCATTCTCATACATACAACTTCGATAAATGAACTACTTTAACTTTTATGCTTGACTTCATAAAGAGGTTATAAGATGTATCGACCTTATTGATTGTTAAATTGGAAGTGATACATTAATGTTCATAATAATAATAAGTACTTATCACGTGCAAACGCCAATTTGGTTGAACTTTTAGAGTGTGAATAAGCATTTTTTTTCATCGTAAAAGTTTTTTTTTAAGAAAAATGAGTATATAATTGTAAAAATAAAAAAGTATTTTTTAATAGATATAACTTTTTGACAATTAAAATATAACTTTTTAAGAAATTTAAATTTGGAGCTTCTAAAAAAAGCAATTTTTATATAGATTTTTCATATCAATTAATAAGTCTATTTTTAGTCCCTTTTGTTCTTATATTTTTCCACAATACTCACAAGCATATCTTTACATTTATTTTGATATTTATATAATATTATTTGACTTTTTATATGTTTTAATATTTATTTTTATATTAATTTTACTTATGTTATAATTTATAATAAAAAAATTTGGTTAGATATGTTTTCATTTATGTTTTATATAGATTAAAATTATATAATAATTAATATATTATATTTTACATATTGTTTAATATATTTTAAATAATTTTTATTACAAAATAAATTATAGTTAAAATTAAAAGTACTTTTTATTTTATGTTGTTAAACAGTCTATTATATGAAGCTCTTTTTAAAAAGTTCTTTTTTAAGTGATAGTCAAATAGTCAACTG
>JANVCQ010000005.1:46501681-46520867 GCA_025531925.1 Erythroxylum plowmanianum | reverse complement strand
TTACCCATTAGTTTGTGACAAATAATGTAGTCAAATCAAGCATGTGGCTTAGTAATTAGAGAAAAAAATTACAATAATGTGAAGCATGAATCTTGCTTAAGGCTTTGTTTGGTTGGACTTATACTAGTAGAACAATTGTCAATAGAGTTTTTTTTTTTTTTTCTGTAGATCTTTTACGAGAAGAACTTTTCTAAGAAATCAGTTTGACTGTTTGATTATCATTTAAAAAACAGCTTTTTTGAAAAAGCTTCATACAGTAGATTGTTTGATAATATAAAAATAAAAATATTTTTAATTTTAAGTATATTTTATTTTGTAATAAAAATTATTTATGCATATAAATATTATTTAAAGTATATTAAACAATTTGCAAAGCACAATATATTAATTATTATATAATTTTAAATCATATAAAATATAAATGAAAATATATCTAATCAAATCTTTTATATGAATTATAACACAAGTAAAACTAATATCAAAATTAAATGTTAAAACATATAAAAAAGCCAAATAAAATTATATAAATCTCAAAATAAATATTCAAGTTGAGTAAATAGTTAAATACATAATAAACGGAGAGATGAGTTTGTGAGTATCGTGGGAATTATGTGTAAAACATAAGGACAAAAGGGACTAAAAAATAAGCTCATTAATTTATCTAAAAAATCTACTTGAAAAAGCCATTTGAGAGGGTTTTTTTAGAAGCTACAATTTGAGTTTTTTAAAAAGTTATATTTTGGCTACCAAAAAAATCATGTCTATTTAAAAAAGTATTTTTTTATCTTACAGTCAAACACTCATTTTTCCTTTAAAAAAACTTTTGTGGTGGAGAATAATGCTTATTGGCCTCTCAAAGATCCATCCAAACAGACACTAAGTTTGCAAAAGTGTACTATTTGTCCCTTATTGACCTTTTTCAATTTGATATTTTATTACCTAAAATCAAGTGACTAAAAAGACATTGGATTCACTTCTAATTTAGCTTTCATAATTCTTCACTTTAATTAGTCCTTATATATCAATATCTATTTGAGTGCCGTTTCATCTTAAAAGAACATTCAATGAATGCCTTTCACTTAAATTGCAAGAAATGGAAGACAATCTAGGTTTTGATTAGAAAGTAGGAAAAGGGGTGGCCCATGAGCTTAAACTAGACAAGTTGGTGGTAGTGTCTCATTGACCAGTAATTGGTTGAAGGCTTACCTTTGATTTTTTAATCCAAACTTAGATTTGACATTACATGACACGAGGATAGGAAGGAATGACTTTTAATATCTTTCATATGAAGAAAAGTCCTTCCATATAGCTAAGTAAGCTTATATATAAGGAAGGAATATTACATCTTAGTAAATAATTTATTAAGTGATTAAAATTTTGTAGTTAAATTATTTAAGTGTTCAAACTTTAATAATGATTTTAAAAATATAACAATTAAATAAAAATAATTATTTTTAATTTTTATACTCAAAAATTATTAAAAAAGAAGGAAGAGACAAAAAGAGAAGAGAGAAAAATTACAACAAGAAAATACCAACTTGTGAAATTTTGCTAAAATATGAGGTTTAAAGAGATTCAGTAGTACACAATCTTATTTTTAACTTGTAGAGAAGTTATTTCTAATAAATTCATATTAAAATAGTAAAATAATACTACAAAAACATAAAAAAAATAAAAATGTAATTTTATCATCGGCTTATTTTAATAAAAAATTCAAAAGAATTCATTAATATACATTATTTACTTTTATAAAAAAATATTAAATTCTAAAATTTGAAGAACTACAAATTTAAAATTTACGTAATAAAGTATTACTATCTAAAAATCTTCTATTGTATATAAACAACTCTCTCTCTTTTTTTTTGTTTCCCACGAGATGTTTTAGGAGATTCTCAATTATAGGAAGATACTTTTAAGTCATCCACACTCAGATTAATCTCCGCTCGAGTCAAGTAGGTCCCTTGTGAGAGACAAAACTTTAACCTTAAATTTTAAACAACTGCATATATAAGAACGGTTCAAACCTGTGATTTCACTTAAATTAAAAAAGCTTCTAACCTATTCACCTACCTTGAGGTTTATAAACAACTCTCTTTAAGTTATGAGACTATTCTTTAGCTTACTCAAATATATTTAGATCTGAACCAAAAAATGAACCCATCTGCTTCCTGCTCTTGTTCACCTACTCCGATCGAGTAAAGTAAGAGTCCTTATCTTATTATCGTCATGGTCCCCATCTGAAGTTAAGGCGACAGGCTGTTTCTTACTGAGTTCTGACGGAACTCGAAATGATAGTTTAGCAAGGAAGGAAGCTTCTTGTTTCCCTTCGTTTACTGTTATAGTTAAATACTAAAATCCATAAACCAACTGGTCCTGACAGCACGTGTAATAACCTTACAATTACACATGGAAGGAATCCACCAACCCGTGTTGTGGAGCCCTTCCTCGTACGTAGCTGAAGCGAGAAACTGCCATGAAAGTTTCAGAAACAACCTGAAACTGAACTCTTAAGGTCACATCGGATAAGTTTATATGCACATTTAATTAACCCTTTAGTTAACTTCTGCTTACGTAAGTGATGAGATAAAATACAGCTCAAGCTTGTCCTTATCCCTCCACCAATCAACCATGGGAACACTCATCTGTCATAATTATTAGCTTTGTTTTTTGTGCGTGTGAATGCATGAATGTATATAAAAAGTATGGTTTACTCTTATCGCCGCAGTTTGCTCTGGTTTTCAAACTCGGCAGCAAGGAAAAACACACCTCAAATCCTCTGTCTCTTTTACCCTGATCTTATTCTGTCCCCCTTTATTTGAGCCATCTATTTATATGGGTCTTACATGAATGGATGACTCAGATAAAAAGAAGCCAAGGTAGAGTCAGGGTAAGGGGGACAGAGGATCCCCCCTCCCCAAAAAACAAGGGTTGTACTCGCATTGGGACTGAACTCTAACACTTTATAGTACGAGCTGATAATAGCTATGTATCACCTGTGTTCACATTTACGAAAATACCTTTTTTTTAATTTTAGAGTGGAGATGAGCTAGTAAGAGGCTATCTTAATTTAAGTAAGATTACGGGTTCGAATCACTCTCATATATGTAACTGTTTAAAATTTAGAGTTAGAATTTTATCTCCCACAAGGTACCTACCTGACTTGAATGGAACTTAGTCTAGAAGTGGATGACTTAAATGTATTTTTTTATAGTTGAGGCCCTCTTAAGACACCTCGTAAGTAAAAAAAAAAATCCTCACTTTTAAGAAGATTCAATATCAATTATCCAGTTTTTATTCTGTTATGTTAAATTCTATTTATAAATTTATATAGAATCTATATATTCGTCAAAAAAAGAAGAAGAATCTATATAAAATATGTGGATCACGTTAAGTAAAATAGTATTGGAACATCCTAATAAGAAGAGGCACTCGAAGAGATACAAAAAGAAAGCCTAACTTATTTTTACTACATAAGATTAGCTTTCTTTATTTTATGCTATTCCAAATAAGATTGTAATTTATGTTTTATTTCAATTAAATTCAAAAAAATTAATTTATAAATAAAAGAGGGTATTCTCCCATTTTGTCATATTTTCTCAATATTTTAAAATAAAAAATTAAATTAATAAGACAAGAGGTTAAAATTTAAAAGGTTCAAACGGTATTATAAAACTAGTCACAAAAATTTAATTAAATTTGTTAAATAAAAATTTATTTATTTATTTAACTTTACAATAATTTATTAATTTATAAAGATTTACCGATTAATTAATAAACTGATTAATTTTTAATAACAAAAATTATTAAATTAAATAAAACTGAAAAATTGAACAACTCAAGATTTTTATGGTTAAACTGGTTGAGTTTTTTAATCATTAAATTTTTATATTATATAACAATTATAAAACTATTAAATTAAATTATATAACAATTCTAATTTTATATGCGAGAAAAAGTTGTTCTTGTGCAATTAGTCTTTACAAATTCTTAACTATGAGATTGTTATAAACATTAACTCTCATAAAATTTAAATGTATTTACATGTTATAATTATTCTTAATCGTTATTAACAATCATAATATGAAAATAATTAGTTTTTGTTTTTTGTTTTTTGTTATAAGTTGATAATTATTGTAATGGAATTTTATATATGAAAGTGATGTTTTCATTTAAATTGTTCCTTCGTCTCTAATATCGTCATCGTCAACACTTAGTTGAAATTTTGTTGAACTTTAAAATTTGAAAATATTTGATAATACGCAACTTTTACTTATTAAAAAGGTTATTTCATCTCTAATCATGTACTTTTACTCAAATATGAATCTCATTAGTGAAAAATATATTTATGGTCTAAATTAAATATAGTTTTAGTGAATCATAAATTATTAATGAAAATATTTTTAAAATTTTAAATTTATTTCATCTTTAACTGAATCTATGACGATTTAATACCAGTTAAGTTCTTTAAATCTTAAACCTTTTGTCTTATCTATTTAATTTCTGGTCTAATTTTGAAAATGTTAAATTTAGTAATGACATAATAACTAGTAAAAATATTAAATTATTGATCTCGTCTGTTATTACAATTTATAATAATACAATATTTATTATTTAATAACTGTGCTCTCATCACACTTTACTACCCCGTAAGGTCTTACAAGGTAATGGATACAATTATTCAAATATACCTTCCTGAAGCCCACACTTTCTGAGTAATACCTACATTCTGGATTTAACTGACGGTCTCATTTTTAAAATTATTTTTCTAGGATTCAAACTCGCGACGCTGAACAAACTCAGGCCATTACCTGATATCTTTGATATCACTTTGCTACCTTAGAAGGCCTTACAAGGTAACGGATACAATTACGGAAATAATAAATTATCCAATCGACAAGGTTAATGGTCTCTTGGCAAGTGTTAGAGCACGTGGTGGAAACTGTAGTTGTCAGCATCAAAGCACATTACCTTATTAGTATTATTATAAGACATTATTGAAGATAGAGAGACAAAACACAGTCTTAATGAGACTAATTAGTCTTAATAATTTAACACTACCGACGGTGAAAAGAGCATGCATTATTGCATTATCATCTACTTTTTTATTTTATAATATTAATTAACTGATCTTCCTATAATGGCTAAGTTGCAGGTCGCCCCTTCCCTTCACAATAAGAAAATCGTGGTCTTATTTTCCCTGAATCCAAACAAAGTTGGCCAGTCAATTAGCCACCACCAACGCTTACAAAATAAAGCAATTCCACTTTTCAACAATGGCATGTTTTCTTTTATTTTTGGATGGAAGAATCATCACTCACTATATTTTAAGTATAAATTGAACAAAGTACTCTTGAATGGGCATAATTATCTATCAACTATAAATTATAAATTATAAATAGAATATTTAGAGAGTCAATTATTTAAATTGAATGTATGAGTTTAATATTTAGTATTTAATAATTTAATAATATCATTTATTTGGGCAAAATATTATTTGGTTATTGTAAAACTCTTTCTAATCTATTATATTACATCTCTGTTTATTTATATATTCAACTAATCATGAAAATATTCAATCAGGAACGGGTTAATTACAAAAAAGTTTCAAATCTTGCTTAATTTTATAATTATAGTCTGAACTTTAAAAAGTGATAATTAAATGTTCAAACTTTCAACTTTTTTTAACTATAATTCAACGTTAATGCCTCTATTAACTTTAATAACGTGACCAAAATAAACATAACAAACTAAAAGGACTTCGTTTCAAAAAATAAAATCCCTAAATCACTTTATGATGTTTAATCCTTCAATTTAACATCCTAAGCCACTCTCGTGCCAGCATGTCCGCCGTTTAATTCCTTAGCCCTTCATTTTTTAAGAAATGACCTCGTTTTAGTTTTGTGATTAAACAATATTGTTTCGTTAATATTCATTCGTTGTATTAATTTTGGCTGACGTGTATTAATAATTCAGTTTTTAGAATACGTGACAAATTATGTCAGCAAAATTGACTGAGAGATTAACATCGAGTTAGAATTGAAAATTTTGAAAAATTAAGCATTTAATTGTCATTTTTTAAAGTTCGGGTTATAATTGCAAAATTAATCAAAATTTGAGCTTTTTATGTAATTAACTCTATTTCAACTAAAAAATTTAAACTACTAAACTTTAAGATTTATTTTGTATATAAATCATTTCATAGTTATTTTCTTTTTTCTACGTGAAGATGTTGATATCATCTGACTTATTTCATGAATTCTTATTTATCGTATCCAAATTCATGTATATTCATTGAATTTTGTCATTCTAATTTTAATACCAATAAAGAATTTCGAGAAGATTTTTAAAAATAAACTAAATTCAAACGCATATGCAACAACATCAACAAAAAATATCACGTATCAATTTTAAATAAATTATGAATCTCATTTATATAATATTACGCAATTTTAAATAAAATTTAGTAAAATATAACAAAACTATATTACGATAATCGATTAATACTAATTTTTAAATTATAAAATTAAAATTAAAGAAGTTAAATCCGAAGCTTTGAGGAGTTCTACTTTAACCAAAGGCATGTAGCCAACCAGGGTATGTTTCACATCAAATCTTCTGTTTCAGTTACTCTGTTTTAACTATATTCTATTAAATCTCATCCATATATTTATATGAGATCTATATAAATATGTCGATAAGATTTAATTGAATATGATAAAAATCCTATAATCAAAACAGGAGATTTGATCATGACATATTTTGATTAAAACTTTACGTGAATCAACTGACTGACTAGAGGCCACCATTCGTCCAATAAGGTAAAGATACGGTGAGATATATTACACACTTTTACCTCTTTAACCAAAGACTTTTACTCTTTGAGATATTAAAAGTCTATATGATATGATATGATATGATACATAATATTCTTTAACGTTTTTCTCGCCATCTCTTGTATGTATATATCTCCTCTTATCTTAATGAATCATATAAAAAACGTGTGGTTGAAATTTGGTAGCTTTTAGTATTTATGTAAAGAAAAAAAATACAAAGTGTTATTCTTCATGGTTTACCTTTCTAAATGCTTTTAATTACTTATGAGTATTTTCAAATCAACTCGATTAATATTGAATATTATAACAAATGTTTGAATTAAAGTTTTCAAATTTTATTATATAATTAATTTTAAACATGTAATTTATTTTAAATAGTGTTTTTAATTAGAGAAAAAGATTCAAAAGTGTTTAAGCATTTGAATTTTTTCTAATTTAGTATTAAACTTTTTAAATTTTGTATTAATTAAGTTAAAACTTTGTTTTTGTTAATAGAGGGAGAGTCTTGGAGTAGTTAGGAAAGTTATTTCTTTGTGATCATAAAGTCATGGGTTTAAATCACAAAAATAACCTCTTTGTAAAAATACGAAGGGAAGACTGCATATATTATGATCGTCTTTGGGTCCTCTTAAAATGAGAAGCCTTGTGTATTGGATATGTTTAAAAAACTTCGTTTTTGTTAATGCGACTAATAGATGAACATCTATGTAACATTTGCTGGATACATCGTATAAGTAAAAAGAACTTTTTGATATAATTTATACAAGTTTTAAAAGATTAGTCACTAAATTAAAAAATATAAAAAATTTGGTATTGAATTAAAAAATTTAAAGTTATTACTAGACCCACATGCAGAATGCACAAAGGGAGTGTATGCTGAATAAAGTAGTAAACAACAACATATGCGAGATACTCTACCACAATCAGTAAGTAAATTTCAAATGCAAAATATACAAAAGAGGTTGATGCTAAATAAAGGAGTAAATAAATCAATACGCTCGGCACTCAACCACAATTAGTAAATAAAATTTCAAACAATAAATAAGAAAAACATCTGAAGGCAACCATATCTGCTAGTATCTTACAACTGTAAAGATCGGGCTCCTCTTGTCTCAAATTAATTTATTAAAATATATAATTCATATATTATTATGTATTTTTGTGAGTTGATTGGTATACATGTTGACTTCAGGAGGCTGGCTTGGCTTCCTTGGTTAGATTTGAAAGAATAATAATTAAACTTATCACAAAGCCTCAACATTTTTTTTTTTTGTACCTACCAATGGTCACTTGAGATTCTTATCCCTGACTTTGTAAATATGGAAGAACTATGACATTTTATATTAAAAAACAAAACATTTTATAATTATTAATTAATTAAAAAGTAAAAGCAAGAAATGAGGCTTTGGTTGTTAGGTATTTGTTTGCTTGGATAATAAATAATAGTTACATAAAATTTCAAATATTAAAATTTATTTCTCAAGTATCTATTAAGTATACATAAAAATTTATAAAATATATATTTTAGATAAATTAATAATTTAAAATAAAAAATCAATATATAAATAAGATTAATTTTCATTTTTAATTAACTTCTTATTTTATTTTTAATTAACTTATTCCCTACGTTAATTATTTATCTAATAAAGTTTGAAAAATTAAATTGGAAGTTTTTATTTCATACAAAGAGGGAACATATTTTTCTTATTGTATTTTATTTATCAGTTACAAGTTATTCATATGAAATGTTAACGTAATCAGTGCATAAAACATCTCGCTTTGTAAAGGTCTTAGAAGGGTCATAATGTACGCAATATTCTTTTTACAGGTTATTTATATAACTAATTATTTATGTGTTATAATTTTTATAAATAAATTAATAATTTTTATTATAAACTCGCACATTTTTGCGGTTTGCTATTCTTAATTATTCAATGACTTATACCTCATTTATTTTTAAAAAATTATATTTATTTTTTAAAAATTAAATTTCAACTTCATTAAATTTGATAATTTATTCTATTATAATCTACCATAAGACTGCGTACTAAAAGAATTTTTTTAAAGATTTTTAATGAGTTTTTGTTGTTATATTCTAATCCAAATTTAAAAGTTAATCGATCAGACATTTGATTTAACTCATAAAAATTTAAACAAATATGTTTTATTAAAATTTAATAAAACTCGAGCCAATTTAAGCAATAAGTTATATTATAATCTAATCAAAAATTTGAGCAATCCTTTGTAATCTCAAAATTTAACCTTATCAAAAAATTAAAAAATCCTAATTAAAATAGACTAGATCTTCTGTACCCATAATTTTATATCAATCCTTTATATAAATATGTAGGACACAAAAAAATATATAGATGAGATCGTATGTAACGAAAAAAATTGAAAAGGGGAGCCTATATGAACTCTCACTCATATTATTTTATTTAGTAAACTATATTTAAAAAATTAAAGATAAGAAGATAACAAAAATGGCTTATAAGAACTGACAGATAAGCACTCGTTAAAGCCTACACCACAAACAACAGTTGCAGATATTATCACACACTCGCTCACACCCACCCAACAAAAAATAAAAAATAAAAATAAATTAGTAACAAATTATTAAAAAAAAAAAGAGAAGAACCGTCAACGTTAACAAACGGTGAGCTTTATTCGAGTGGGGTAATATCTAGAACAGGTCCTATCTAATCTAAACCTACGAAACCTCCATAAGAACAGACGCTGCGCTACAAATTTTCTTTCTTCTATTCACACACACACACGCAGAGACAAAGACACGAATACAAGAACTGAGACACACACACACACACACACGCACACGCACATACGCATAGACAGAGCAGATTCATTCATACACACGCTTGTCTTGTTTTGCTCTCCCGCTGTCTTGTTTGTTTTAACCGAGAATTTGGAGAAGAAAACCCAAAAAAAAAAAAACTGAAGTGAATTAAAGAACAATGGTAGTTTTTGACGATGGTGATGATATGGGGGGAATGAGCCGCATAGTTGCTTCTGCTGTTTCATGTTCATCGTCTTCATCTTGCTTCATTGAAAGGTAATTACTTGAAAAAGGTTATTTTTTTGATATAGATTTGGTTAGGTTCAGTTTTTGTTACTGTTTTTTTTTTTGGGGGGGGGGTTTTGATTTTGTGGGAAGAGGCTTCAGAGGGTGTTTTAGAAATTTCTATAAAGGAATTGTAAAAGGGTATTAGATATTCGATCGATTTGATGGTTTTGATTCAGTTTTTTCCACCTGTGTTCGGTGGATTTCGGGAGATTCTTGGGTTGGGGATAGATATAGTGTTTCTTTAGCGTTTTAGATATATCTTTCTGTCTCTCATTAGGGTTGCAGATTGAAGAGATCTCCTTTTAGTTTCTTCCTTTCTCCTTGTTTTCTTTTTCAAATTTATCTTAGCTTTGGATTATGCTTCTTCACAGCAATACGAGAAAAAGAAAAGAATAAAGACTCTACCTTTTGTTTCATTTGTTGTTTATATTTCAGTTAAAGTAATTAAGAAGTGAATTGTACTTGGGGATAGTTCATCTTTTGTTTTGTTCTTTTGATTTCTGATGTGGGTTTATGGGGATTAAGCTGTGTGATTGATAAATCTAGGGTTTTGATGGAGGGGAGATATTGTGGGGATTGAGATGTTGATGAAGGTGTTTATAAGGTTGTTGTTTTATTGAATTGTGCTCTTTGGATACGGAAATGGATTCATTCTACTACCCACCAGCAACAAAACCCACCATGGAAGTGAGCTGAAGCATGGTAGATTCTCGTCTCACAGCCTTGTCAATGGAGAACCATCACCCATCCACCCTCTTGTCAATGGATTCCAGTGCCTCCTCACACGACGAATTGGATTTGGAGATGAACCGTCAGATTATACTTCCCCGACCACCTGATATTAACTTACCCCTGTCAGCTGAACGTAGCCCACCTCCACCATCGTGGAACTCTGAACCTTGTGATATATTGGATGTGGGACTTGGTCCGCAGGTTTATGAGACTGAGACTCTTCTTAGCATCCCAAAGGTTGGGAGGAAGTGTGCCAAAAGGGTTGATAGCATTTGGGGTGCCTGGTTTTTCTTTAGTTTTTACTTTAAGCCTGCATTAAACGACAAATCAAAGGCCAAAATTGTCCGGGACAGTAATGGAGTTTCCGGGTTCGACAAGTCTGATCTCAAGCTTGATGTTTTCATGGTTCAGCATGACATGGAAAACATGTACATGTGGGTTTTCAAGGAGAGACCAGAGAATGCTTTGGGTAAGATGCAATTGAGGAGTTACATGAATGGGCATTCTCGTCAAGGAGAGCGACCCTTTCCATTTAGTGTTGATAAGGGTTTTGTTCGATCTCACAGAATGCAGCGAAAGCATTATAGAGGGCTTTCCAATCCCCAGTGTGTTCATGGCATCGAGATTGTTCCATCACCTAATCTTATGGGGCTTGATGAGGACGAAAAGAAAAGATGGGTGGAACTTACTGGCAGGGATTTGAACTTCACCATCCCACCTGAAGCCAGTGATTTTGGTTCGTGGAGAAACCTTCCCAACACAGATTTTGAGCTTGAGAGGCCACCTCCTCCAATAAAGAGTGCATCTAATTCTCACTCTAAGAAGCTGCTCAATGGTTCTGGGCTTAATTTGTCAACTCAGCCATCTAGCCATAGCAATGGTGATGGAATGGACCTATCTCCTGTCAGCAGCAAAAGGAGGAAGGACTTTTTCCCCCATGGGAATGATGATGAATGTTACTTGGCTGTAAATCCTCCCTCTGATCGGATTCCGGATATTGAAATTCATCAAACTGAGCCTCACTGGTTGAATGGTTTTAGTGGTGTCATGAAGAATGTTTACGGACCAGTCACAGCTGCAAAAACAATCTATGAAGATGAAGAAGGTTATCTGATCATTATTAGTTTACCTTTTGTGGATCTACAGAGAGTGAAGGTTTCTTGGAGAAACACCCTCACTCATGGTATAATAAAGGTGTCTTGTGTGAGCACCTCTCGCATGCCGTTTATCAAGAGACACGATAGGACTTTCAAACTCACAGATCCGGCTTCCGAACATTGCCCCCCAGGGGAGTTCGTCCGAGAAATCCCTCTTCGAACTCGAATTCCAGAGGATGCTAATATAGAAGCTTATTATGATGGACCAGGGTCAGTGCTTGAGATTCTAGTGCCTAAACTGCACGAGGGGCCAGAAGAGCATGAAGTGCGAGTATGTCTCCGCCCTCATCTTGCAGCCAACGATCTAATGCTGACATGAGGGGACAAGTTTAAGGATGAGTTTCAACTTCCAATAGGTGGTGATGCTTCATTGTTTTAGGCTAACCTTAATCTATGAAACAAAATGTGCATGCACCTCAGATTTGCTTTTTTTCTGTGTCTTCCTCCGATGTCATGTTGTATTCCCTCAAGTTATAGGTTTTATCTGTAAGTTCTATCAGTTTAAAAATATATTTGATTTTAGAAGTATTATGAAAGATTTGATGTATTTATTCACTCATTTTTGTAACGACTCATACACAGATTCTTCATGTCAAAGCTCACGAAAGATCTTTGCATGGACTCTTGCGTTAGGTGCCTCCATGTTCTTAGTCTGCTAACCAAAAATTTCTCACCTTCATAACCTTAATTTCTCCAACTCAAAAGCAATCCTCGACCTTAGATTCCGACATGTGTAGGAAAAGTATAGAGCTTTTGTACTTATCAACAGTTTGGTGGAAACTTTCATGAAAGGGGGGCCAATACGTTGTTGATAAGTCACCTCTTCGTTTGGAGATAAGAAGCTACACTCTTTTTACTTTTTCTTAGAACAGTCCAGCTCCAGCAGCTGAAGTTGTTAAACGTCCACACGGACATGAACCTACGGAGTCAATCAGGATCTGCGTGACGAGGACTTTGGGACATTAAACTTGTCGAATATTATAAACATGCGCGTCTTTTGCGTGTTGGTGACAATAAAGCAAGGTCTACAAGAAACTGCAGATGCTCAAAAGTCAAGTATGGCTGCGTGATTTAATGACATAACTAGTTTCTCGTTTCACTTTAAAGTTTTGACATGTAGCTCCTCTGTTTAGATGCTACTGTATTGGATTGATACTTGGACACGTTTGCTGCAAACCACCGACTAGACACGTTTGACTGCAAAGTGCAAACAACCGACTGTCAGTAGATAAGTATTGAAGTTGCTTAGCTTCTAAATGGCTGATTCTTTTTGGGATTCGATCAGATTTATACAGTTCAAAGCTTCATCAATGAGCTAAGGAGTCTTTTGATTTTATTTTTGTTTATCTGATGTTATTTAGTTTCTGTTTCCTATTTTTTATTTCTACTTTTTTAATAAAAATTTATTTGGTTGAGATTTATAGTATAAAAATTAAAAATAAAAGTCTGTTGGGTTAAAATTTTTAATAAAAAATTGAAAATAAAAATATGTTTAATTTTATTATCATATTTTTATTTTTTAATATATATCAAATTTAATGTTTAAATTTGTTAATCTTCACATCATTTAATGTGGAAAAATCTTTGAAACTATAATTTAAACTGTTCTTATAACTTAAAACTATTACGAAGACAATAAATCAGGTGAAGATTAGGTTTTACCTTTGATAAAAGCTTCTGTGAAAAAAAGACTTGGATAAAATGCTTACATTAAATAACATGAAATGACGTGAAAACAAAGTGAAGACTATGCTTTTTAAGAAGATAGACTCCGCGCTAAAGACACGAGGATGAGAAATAAAAAAGGATAAAATTTCTGCTACATTAAATAACATTAACCTTGTGTATGGTTACTGTCTCCGTTAGTAGAGATAGATAACAAAACACAAAATTTATGTGCCTCGCAGTATTTTATTGCTGACTCAATTTATTTTTGTTCCGACTCTAGGTCACAGAAACATAAATTTTTTGTTGTTCCAAAATCAAAGGACATGATTTCTTGTCCTTATGATAGAAACAAAATAAATAAGCAACTTTCAGAAATACTCCTCTTAACATAATCTTGTTATTCTTATTATTATTGAATATTGTCATAAATTTTCTACTTATTATTAAATTTATCAATTTTTTTAGCTAATTATATTATTAAACTCATTATTATTATTTTTATTGTTAATAATAATAATATTAATTATTGTTGTAAATTTTCTCCTTACTATTATAGATTTTATATTTACTATTTTTAATATTAATTTTATTATACTTAATTAATTATCTTATTATTATTATTATTATTCAAGATATATTGATTATGTTGATTTTTTATCGAATAAAATATGTTAAAATAAAGAGAAACGATATTTATTGATTTTTGTAAAAATGTTATATTTTTTTTTTTGAAAAACAAAAAATCGAAGAAAAAAATGGAAAAAGAAGCAAAACAAACAGCCTGAAGTTTTAAGTAGATTCTATGACCTAAAGCTTTGCAAACTTGGGAAAATGATAAAAACCTGTAAACATGTAAAATTTAGAAACTGCTTCCATGAATTATAATGATCTGTAGACCTTTTTAACTTGAAATTCGAAATAAAACATCCAGGGTTTGGCTTTCAATGTATATCAAAGCCACAAAAATTTAAACGTGATATAACTCCGAAAGAGCAGAATGCGATTAAACCTAGGCGGTAGTATAGAAGTAAGTCATGGAATAGCTTAGTCGACTTCCTCAATCTTGGGGCCTGGTCCGCTGCCACCAGCAGGGATGTCATCATCCGGCGCGCCACCCATGTCGGCTCCAGCTCCTTGGTACATCTTCGCAATGATGGGGTTGCAGATGCCCTCCAACTCCTTCATCTTGTCTTCGAACTCATCAGCCTCAGCTAGCTGGTTGCTGTCAAGCCATTGGATGGCCGCCTCAATAGCATCCTCGATCTTTTTCTTGTCGGCAGGAGGGAGTTTTTCACCAATTTTCTCGTCTTTTACTGTGTTCCTCATGTTGTATGCGTAGTTCTCTAAGCTGTTCTTGGCCTCCACCTTCTTCTTGTGCTCTTCATCCTCGGACTTGTACTTCTCTGCTTCTTGAACCATCTTCTCAATTTCCTCCTTCGATAGTCTTCCCTTGTCGTTGGTGATGGTAATCTTGTTCTTCTGACCGGTAGTCTTGTCCTCGGCGGACACGTTCAAGATACCATTGGCATCAATGTCAAAGCACACAGTGATCTGTGGTACACCTCTAGGAGCAGGAGGAATGCCAGAGAGCTCAAATTTACCAAGCAAGTTGTTGTCCCTAGTCCTTGTCCTCTCACCTTCATAGACTTGGATCAACACACCAGGCTGGTTGTCAGAGTAAGTAGAGAAGACCTGTTCCTTCTTGGTGGGAATAGTTGTGTTCCTGGGAATCAACACAGTCATGACACCTCCCGCAGTCTCAAGACCAAGGGAGAGTGGAGTGACATCCAACAAAAGGAGATCCTGCACCTTCTCGTTGCCCTCACCGCTCAAAATAGCAGCCTGGACTGCAGCACCATAAGCAACAGCCTCATCGGGGTTGATGCTCTTGCAAAGCTCCTTTCCGTTGAAGAAATCTTGCAGCAATTGTTGGACTTTCGGAATTCTAGTAGAACCACCAACGAGCACAACATCATGCACGGTGCTTTTGTCCATCTTTGCATCCCTCAAACACTTCTCAACAGGCTCCATACATTTTCGGAACAGATCCATGTTAAGTTCCTCAAATCTGGCACGAGTAATGGTGGAATAGAAGTCAATACCCTCGTACAAAGAGTCAATCTCAATGGTAGTCTGGGCAGTGGATGACAGAGTCCTTTTCGCCCTTTCACATGAAGTCCTCAATCTCCTTAGGGCCCTGGGATTTCCACTAATATCCTTCTTGTTTTTTCTCTTGAATTCTTGGACAAAGTGGTTCACCATCCTGTTATCAAAATCCTCACCACCAAGGTGAGTGTCTCCGGCAGTAGCCTTCACCTCAAAGATACCCTCTTCGATGGTGAGAAGAGAGACATCAAAAGTACCACCACCAAGATCAAAAATCAACACATTCTTCTCACCAACACTGGTTGCCTTCTTGTCAAGGCCATAGGCAATAGCTGCAGCCGTGGGTTCATTGATAATACGCATCACATTAAGCCCAGCAATGACACCAGCATCCTTTGTGGCCTGACGCTGGGAGTCATTAAAGTAAGCAGGAACCGTGACCACAGCATTCTTGACAGTGGAGCCGAGATAGGCCTCAGCAATTTCACGCATTTTTATAAGGACCATAGAAGAGATTTCTTCTGCAGCAAATTGTTTTTCCTCTCCTTTGTACGAGACCACAATCATGGGCTTGTCACCAGGGCCAGCAATAACTTTAAATGGCCACAATTTGATGTCACTCTGGACAGAGGAATCGGTGAATCTTCTGCCAATCAACCTCTTCGCATCTGCAGACAACAACATTTACACTTAGCGCATGCAAGTGCAAAAGAAACTTAGGATATGATATCAAACGTCTAGAGGGTCCCAACACCAAACCACATCTAAGTGTAAAACAAACCCTCAAACGCAGGAATCCTACACAAGGTGTTACAATCAAATAATGTGCAACTATATAGTTTCAGCCACCACCGTAACAATAAAATAGCATACAAAGAAAGTAAAGAAAATCAAGGTAGTTAAGACAAACTTGCGTCGATGACTTAGAATGACGGTGTTAAATCTGTCAATCCATCAATGTTTTTGTTTTATGATCTCAAAGAACCTCTTATCACTGAATGAACTCGACAAAACAAACCTAACACGAATAACAATAACCTAGTTCAATGCAATCCAAAATTCAAATCAGGAAAAAAAAAATGCATTACGCTAAGTGGAAGATGCCAAATGACAGCCTAACACATTAGTACGCAAGAATCCATAGCATTCAAAAAGAACCTTTAACATCTCGAAGAACTAACTTCATATTTTAAGAATACCACAAACTAAAAAGTCTGATAATATGGAACCGTTATAAATCATGAACAGACAGAGATCCTCTGCAATGAACCAAGGGTCAACGACTCTAAACATAAAGCTTCCAAACAACATGCCAAAGACTTCAACTCTCAGATCTAAGTTTATCAAAGTCAAGAAACAACAGATCTTACCAAATACAGTGTTGATAGGGTTCATGGCGACCTGATTCTTGGCCGCATCCCCGATCAAACGTTCGGTGTCGGTGAATGCAACATAGGAAGGTGTCGTCCTGTTTCCTTGATCGTTGGCAATGATCTCAACGCGGTCGTGTTGCCACACGCCGACGCATGAGTAGGTGGTGCCGAGATCAATGCCGATGGCTGGACCCTCTCCTTTTCCGGCCATCGTTTTCTTTCTACGCTAACTAAACTTTAAGAAACGAGAGGGCGGCGGAGAATCAGAGAGACGTAGGCTAGAGTTGAAGTGGTGGAAACGGGAGATGGGCGTGGGTTTATATAGAATTAGGGTTTGGAGTTCTAGAATGTTCCACTTCAACGATCTTCAAATTATACTTTACTTGGTAGGTTGTGCGCGGCGGATTCTCACCTGGCGTTCGCAATGCGCGTTCGTGGAATGCACGTAGAGCTTTCACATTGTTATTAGAAAATTATACATAAATAAATTATTTATTACTTATATTAAAAATGATTTTTAATGAAAATATTTTATTTCTAAATTATTTTTAAGATTAAAAATAAGGTTTTCACTAATATTATAAAAATCAATCCAATTTAATTGACACTTTTCGGGTCTTTAATTTATTAATTTTTTGTTAAAAATTGATTAGTTGATTAATTAATTAATTAAATTTTATTTTACAATCTTCTTAATAATAGTTTTTAAGTCATTTTTAATTTCTTTCATTTTTTTAATTTTTAACTGATATTAGACAGTTTATACTAGTTGAATCTCTTAAACTTTAAACTTCTTATTTTACGAATTTAACTTTTGATTCGATTTTTATTAAATTTTATCAAAGTCTATTAACTTTTATAGTATAATTTGTAAATAAATTAAAGAAATAAAACATTTTAAAAAATGAATAAAATCACATATTTAACCTCTTTTATTACAATTTTAATTATATCATTTGACTTGTTAACAAATATTCATAAATATTTTCTCTTTTATTTTTTATTTTTATTAATTAAATATTAATTTTTTAAAAATTAAAAATTTTCATTTTAATAGTTAAATTAAAAATAATGTTAATTTAAAACGAATTGAACTGATTTAAATCTAATTGAATTTTTAATCATATTCGGATTACTTATTTAGTTATTTAAAGAATGGATCCGTATGGTTTGACTGGGATGAATGGGCCGGGTTGGGATGGGCTGGTTAGGTCCGGTTGATGTCTTAAAACCCAATTCAACCAATCAGGCTCAGCAATTGAGGCCCACCCTAAAGAGGCAGGTTAAAGTGGCGTGAACTTGACCCAAAGCAACCTTACAAACTTGACTAGATAAAAGTAATAATAAAACCAATAAAAAATATTTTTTAATAAGTGGAAATTAGATAAATCCAAAAAAATATTTTTATTGCATTTGAATAAGGAAATTGGTGAATAAAGAGATGTATAATTTTCTTCTAAAAAAATTATATTTAAAATTTTAATTTAACACATAGTTAATCAAAATAAATTTAATGATATACTATTTTAAATAAGTCGAATCTAATTTAATCATATATTTAATAATTAAATTTTTTTCGTAAAAAATTGATATAGTTTAAATTTAGATTGGATATTTTTATCAAATTTTTGTTAAAATTATCAAATTGAGCATGTATAAAATATCACTTTATTATAATAAAATTTATATTATTATTATTATTAATTGGTTTGTGGAATGTGGATGAAAGACTAATGAAATAATATTTAGCTTTAAATAATTAATTGAGATTTTTGTATAAAATTATATTTAACAAATAGTAAAGATAAAAATATTTTACAATTAGATTACTTGAAATAATAATAAAAATTAACAAAAATCAACCGATGAAACTTATCATAATAGTTAAAATTGAAATTTAATTTGAATCGAAAAAAGATAATGTCGAAAAAAGAAAGTTTTACTAATTACTTGACCAATTTTTGAAAAATAATGAATTTTTATAAATTAATTAATAATTTTTTAATTAAAATTTAATTTTTTCCACAATATTTTTAATTATTTTCAAATTCTTAATTTTATTCAAAATGCCTAATAACCATTCAATTTTTTAAACTTTTAACATCCCATATTACTTGTTTAACTTCTACTACAGTTTCGAAAATATTGAAATTTGAGCTTTAAAATCATTTAGCAGCTTTTTACATTACATAAAATTAATTAAAAAAATTATATATATATATATATATATATATA
>JANVCQ010000005.1:46481528-46493908 GCA_025531925.1 Erythroxylum plowmanianum | reverse complement strand
TATGATTTAAAATTATATAATAATTAATATATTGTGCTTTGCATATTGTTTAATATACTTTAAATAATATTTATATATATAAATAATTTTTATTACAAAATAAAATATAGTTAAAATTAAAAGTACTTTTTATTTTTATGTTGTCAAAGAAGAAATTCTTTTAATAAAGCTTTTTTTTAAATAAAATCAAACAATCAACTGCCTTCTTAAAAAAATTCTTCTAAAAAAAGGTCTACAAAAAAAAACTCTACTAATGTAAGCCTAACTAAAGAGAGGTTTACTTGCATTAATGAATGAATCGAAACTTTTATCTGCTTATGCGAAATGAGCGACTCTCAACTCTTTGCACATCAAGCAGGCAGGCAGGACGAATCCTCAAGAGCATTCATTGAGCCCTCTACCCTCAGGCAAGGGAAGTTCCAGTTAACGGTACCAAATGGATGCAAAAACATTGAACCAAATGTTTGGATACAACAGGCTTGACCTGTCCAAGTGAATAACCAACTCAGACCACAGAACAATCTAGTTTAGTAAACATCAAAATCAACAAAGTCTTCCATGGACGTCGAGTATATTCAGAAACTGAGCAGGAAACGTGACCAAACAATGTCCAGAGGAAAAGGTGTGATGCTTAGACGCCACTTATATCAGTTGCCCGAAGAACCAAGTAACGAGTGGAAGAGGCTAGCCACTAGCTGTTTACTTAGTCACTCATGTCATATATGGACCTTACGTTTAAGGCAAGATGGTTTTTGTCCTTTCGCTTGCTGATTCAATGATGCTTGTAAATTCTGAAAGGCAAGGCCATACTGGACATAAGAAGCTCACTTAATTTCCAAGAACTTTGGACAACCAAGTTGTTCATGCCAGATATAAGAAAATTTCTGTTCTGCTTTAGTGTATTCAGAGTTACATGCACTTGCAATGGGAATAAATGAATATATCGTGCATGACCTGGGATGGTTGAACTTGTACGGGATTGTGGGCAGGAGCAGTGCACTTTCTATGCTCTTTCCAATTTCTGTGAAAAGACTAATTGAAAACTCGCAAGGTCAGTAAATATCCTGATACTCGTCATCGTGAATCCAGGTGGCTCCGTGCAGGTTCATTAATTGATTCTTCTGGGATAGAGTATATATGGCACGTTCAGATGCTTGATTTTGTCTAGATGAGGCAAGATCTTTCTTACCCTCTTATCTAGATGATCTGGTCACTTAAAGATGCTAATATTGATTGTTTCTCTATACTTATTCAAATTTAAGGATAAAGTTCATATGATTTCATATATTATCAATATACTATTATTTTATAAATAACCATTCTCTGATTGTTCTGATTTTATAATACTTACCTCCATGCTGTCAATGCGAAACTTCAGACTGAGTGTGATGATAATGATAATGACCTCCATGCTGTCAACTACCGGAACAAAAGAGTGCCATGTGTTGAACATGATGTTATTACAGAGTCTATAATTAAAACTTTAACAAAAGTTGATGAACTTATTGTAATTTCTAAAAGTTAAGAAGTACATTAATAATAAGTCAAACTATCTAATCTTATGCATGATTTTAAGTTATTAAATCATTAAATAATTTATACTTACTACTTAGTATATCTTGTTTAATATTCATTCAATATTATCAGTTATGAATTATTATTCAGTCTAGACACTTTTCTATTTTTGGTCTCAATGTGATCCTCTAATGGCAATCTTTCATTTAGACACTACCATTGTGCCCCTCTTACTAATTCTTCTATTTTGTGGTTTTGACTTCACTAAAGTTTCAATCAAATGCCTCAGGGAATATGACATCAGTCTCCTTTTCTAAATAGGAGTAACTAATATAAGAATTACTGCTTAATGTAAGACTTACTTCATTGCCTCAAACCCAGAAAGTCAGACATTAGCTATGAAACAAAAGAAACGATCAACTTCCATTTTCTCTTTACCGGTCGACGTATGAAACCATTTGCAATCAAATGGGGAGACATGGAACTAATTCCTGTAATAATGCTATTATCCTTCCAACGCATATTAATCATTGAGTTGGCAATATCCAATTCTCTGATCGATTCCATTACACCTGACGCTAGTGGAAATCCTAAGAGCACATACAATATCAAAACAACACAAACCGCATTATACTAAAAGGGGCACGTTTCTTTTTCTGTGCAACATACAACTTCTCTTTAACCTTTCTAATCAAAAAAAGAACTAAAGAGTGGAAGGACAAGAAAAAGTGAAAAACTGTACTTAAGATTTATCTTAACACATTATTGTAACATACTAATGGATGAATTATTAATGCCAAGTGAACAAAGTACGTGCCTATTATGCCATGAAAAAGAAAATTAATTGGATCAAAACAGATAAAATGGAACCTAACTTACCACACGGAGTCCCCGCAAGAGAGTCAACCGTTGGTCCCTCCTATAAAGAGACATGTCACATTAAGTAGTGAACATGCAGTTGAAGCCAATGCAACCTTTGTCCACCATCTCACAAAACCTGTAATTCCCAAACTGATTCGATTTACAGTCACCAACTTCAAATTCGTTTGTTTCTTCCGACCTCCTGACACCAACATCCAACACATACTAGTATTTTAGTATTGCATCCTGGTTTTATAAGTATCATGTCAGGAAGAACATCAGTCTGGCTTGTCCGATTGATTTCAGGGTTAAGAACTGCACTTGCCTGCCTGATCGTTGGTTGCACCACCCTCTATGCGCCAGCTCCGATCAGGCTGTTGATAGGGTACCCTGCCTTCTCTTACATGACAACTATACTCATTGTGTCTGATGCTACACTTGGTGACACTCTCAAAGGAAGTTGGCATGCTCTATACGCCACCATCCTAGCTTTGGTCCCCTGTACGCTAACCTTGTGGATGGTTGGACCTGATGGGTTCACGACCGGCCTGGCCGCGGCTGCAGTGACCATTACATCGTTCATGGTATCACTGCCAGAGTCAACTCCGATGATGTCCAAAAGAATTGCATTCGGGCAGATTGTGATTGTGTATGTAGATGCAGTTGTTAATGGAAGTGATCATACTGGAGTTCTGATGCATCCAATTCACGTTGCTTCAAGTACTGCCTTAGGAGCTTTGGCTTCTAATTTGGCTATGTTGGTTCCATACCCTCGACTAGCCTACTACGAGGTAACAATCATGATCGTCTTTGCTTATTAAGAAAATATAGCAATAATTTTTAGTAAACATAAAAATTATCCAGAAATATTAAGAACATGAATATTTTTCGTAAAAACTCCACGATAACAATCATGATAATGCTTTAATATAATACTCTTTAATAAATTATAATAATTCTGCAGCTCATGCTCTTGAAATATAAATTACAGATAAAAAATCCTACTTCTTTACTTGATAATCTTTGCCTTAATTACCACTAGATCAAGCCTAATGAACAAGTAAATCTAAAGAACGTCATCTATTACAGTTATTTTACTTATAGTTGCCAATTTTGGTATTGGTTTAAGGATGCCTGCTTATTCAATTACAGTTACGGATATATATATATATATATATATATATAACAAATCTGAGTTCCTAGGTTCTAAAATAATTCAAATTAAACACCGAAGCTTGTAGCTTGTAGCTTTTATTAAAGATGTTATTAGCGTACTGGACGCTAATCTTGATAACCAAAAGTACGACACTAATTATACTAAAGAGTTTTGAGACTGTAATTTAATCACGAGAAGAATAATTGAATAATTGATCCATATCTAACTGAAGATGCTCGAGGATATGCAGGGAATCACAGCTACAAGCACAGATTCTCCATTTATGCCATTCTTCAGAACAAGAACAACATGAATCATAAAAAACATGTGATAAGACCCGCAATTGGAAGGTTTTAGTGCACTTTAAGCCCTCTCATGCGATCACTAGCTTTTCGTAATGTTAAATGTCAATTTTCTATATCCTAAATCAATCTATGGCACCAAATTACAATAAAGAGGAGGAGAAGATCATGTTGCCTTGCCTCCTATGGACTTCCCAATCTCAACTTCTTGGGATATGGGGGTCATAGAAAAGTAGGATAAAAAGAGTTTATACTTTATACCCATCCACTGACATCATGCATGGACACACTAGTCATGTCGTGTTTTATTATAATTGCATATGTGTATAGCTGGTCTGCTAGTGGACACATGCATACATAAAATAGGCATGAAAACAAATAGTTGAAAAATAATTAAAGAACGGGGAATCGAATAGTTGAAAAAAATAACTAAAGAACGGAGAAATAAAGTAATTTCTGAGATCATTGTCCATCAACAGCTTTCAGCCTGATCTTAGGCCTAAATCAGAACCTTTAGGTTTTCAAGGCATTGGATTCTCGGCAATGTTAAATAATGGATTTTTATTCTCCTGCTAGGTTAATGAGTATCTAACTCGTATTATGCAACAAAAATAGCATGTGCAAAAGTCATGGAGAAGGAAGAATGCATAGTTGACGTATCTGATGCTTGCAGGCTAGGAGAGAATGCAGATTGTATATGGAGAATGCTTCTGAAAGAATGGACCTTTTGGTGAAGGCATTTTCTGCCAAAGACAAACAAGCTGCAATTGACTTGATAACTCAAGCAAAGTTCCTGAGTCAAACAGGTGTTAGACATCTTCAAGGCTTCATAGATAGCCAGGTAATGTACAATTTCTCATATAATCATTTTGACTAAAGTCTAGCTTTACCTCTACACCCTAATGATTTTCTTTCATGGATTGAGCAGCGAAGTTTGATCTGGGAGAGACCTCATCTCAGACTCTTTGACAGTAACTTGACAAACCCAGGTGAAAATTTACAGGAAATAGAAACCAAGATAAGGGGACTGCAAATAGCTATTACGTCTTGCCAGTTGTTTCCAGTTGGAATAAACCATGAAGGGCTCGTGGAAGAGCTACTTGCAATGAAAAAAAGGACAAGCTTAAAATTAAGCCAAGCTAAACGCTTTACACCTTTCTGCTCAAAAACAGCTCCTGATACGACAAATACAAGCTGGGAAAGTTTCCTATGGACCCCAGAGACAAATGCAAAAACACATGAAGACCTGTCAGCATTCTTCTTCATATTCTGCATGCAACTTCTCCAAGGTGAATTACCAATTCGTAGATGTTCAAAACCCATTTCAGGTAACACAGAAAAGACTAATACCCAAGACACCATAGATCAAGCAGAATGCAGAATTATGAAGACTTGGAAAAGCCTGATTCCACAAGGAAGCAGGGAAAGATGGACATTTGCATTGAAGTGTTCACTTTCCCTGGGTTTTGCTGTGTTCTTAGGCTTGTTATTTAACAAAAAACAAGCGTATTGGTCAGGACTAACCATTGCCATCAGCTTTGAGAAGGGAAGACAGGCACTACTCACTATTGCAAATGCTCGTGTGCAGGGTACTGCACTTGGATCAATCTATGGAATCATATGGTGTTTTGTTTTTCAACACTTCATAGATTTTCGGTTTCTACCTCTTCTCCCTTGGATTATCTTCACCACTTTCTTGAGGCACAGTAGGATGTACGGTAAAGCTGGTGCAACTGCAGCTGTTATAGGTGCACTGCTTATCTTGGGTAGGAAGAAGTATGGGATTCCTAGTGAATTTGCAGTTGCAAGGCTCACAGAAGCTGCCATAGGATTAAGTTGCTTCATTACATTTGAATTTGTATTGCAACCAATGAGAGCATCAAGTGTTGCCAAAACTGAACTTGCTTGGAGTTTAAGGGCTCTTCGAAGCTGTGTGGAAGACATGTCAATTTGCAGTGGCCAAGAGAACAGTCAGTTCAGAGATAGACAGAAGATGCTGAAATACAACGTAAATAACTTGGAAAAATTCATTGCTGATGCTGAGCTGGAGCCCAACTTCTGGTTCTTGCCTTTTAATGGTGGTTCTTATAACAAACTTCTTGAGTCCTTGAGAAAGATGATGGATCTCTTGCTATTTGCAGCCTGTGAAATTGACATTATTCTGGCGGAATCAGATTCATTGGGATTGAACAAGAAGGAACTAGAAGAACTCCTGGATGGGGATTTAGATCATTTTAGGGGAAAAGTTGCCTCTTCACTGGAATTCCTTGAAGAGGTATCTTTGACAAAGTCCCTTTCAGAACTTGACGACAAGCTGCAAATGGACAAAGTACATTGTGATGTTGAGGCAGGAGAAGCACAACGTGAAGATAGATCCAGGCTAGGTCCAGAGGAAGAAGAAGTTCTGGAGATAGTGGAATCTTTTCTCCAGCACTCAATCGAAGTAAGTAAGAAGCTTGACGAAAATGAAGTTGGGCAGCTGTCTAGAAGTAAGATGACACTTTGCTTGACTAGTCTAGGGTTCTGCATCAATACTATGATGAGGGAAACAATACAGATTGAGAATGAACTAAAGAATCTAATTACATGGGAGAATCCTTCAAGGCATGTTAACTTGTATGAAATTTCGTGCAAAATTCATAATCTGCCCAAAAAATGATGGTGACCCATCTCCATTGTGTGGCATGAGTATGTTTCGGACTCGAAGAATGTTAGAGTAAACCCACATTTCATCATCCTTTTTACACTTTGAATTAGTCACCCAACATTGAGTGAAACTGAAGTGATCGTTCCAGGAATTTCTTTTCCATATACATCCAAAGAACTCTAACCAGTTGTTACCAGCCTAGGGAAGCATGAGATATGTCCATTCCATCTCACTTACAGAAAACTGATTTTCCAGTCTTCTCTAGCTCATCAATTCTATTGACTGAAGGGCCAAACGTGAATTAAACATAAGACATGCTCTGCTTCGGCATATGAATAATCAGCATTTTCCAAGTACAAACCAAAGATGAAAACCCAGCAGCAACCAAGATTGTAAAAGCAAGAACGAGATCCAAGCTCAATTTAAAACTTTATAGTTATGGAGCAATTAAAAGCAAACGAAACAACGAAAAAGAGTATTAGCTAATCATATTCACGTGGGCGCAAATACCAAATTTCGACAAAATCAAGCTAACATTCATCTTTCAAACTAACTCAGATACACAAATCTCAACAAGACATGTCTCCAAGGTTACAAAATGCAATAAAATAGCAGGAAAAACCCTCAGTTCCCTTCATACTTAGGATCAGCCATCACATAATGATATGCGATTACCAGAACGAAGATGAAAATGCCAAGAAAATTGGCGAAGAAGCCTAAATCCTGATCGTCAAACATCTGCAACGACACATCCAGGAACAATCAATACACATAATTAACACCTCTTCCAATAACAATCACACACAAATTAATTAACAATTAAGCAGGGAAATCGTAAGTCTAAATCAAATCGAAAAACAGAAAAAGAAAGAGAGACATCAAGAACCCGTAACCGTCAGTATTAGAAATTTCCAGAGCCAGGAGACGCGCAGGGATCAGTGAAGTTAAACCGGAAATAAAACGACGACCTGGTACTTATAGACCATATCGAGAGACGATTTAGAAAACTACTGATACGGCGCCGTTTGGTGTGGAAAAAAACCTAAATTAATCAAGAAGGAAAATAATTTAATGTGGCTGCTGGGATTCGAGCCCAGGTCTCTACGGCCACAACGTAGAATTCTAACCACTAAACTACAGCCACTTTGTTGCGTGGTGAGCAAAGCTTGTTTACTCAATGAATAGTGCTGCACTGTGTAGGTGATTGGACGGTTACCTCTCTTGTCTCTCTCAATCACGCACGAAAATGGGGTGTAGTACTGTGATTTTCCCGCGCCTCTAAACCATTTGTCTCTGCTTCAAACCCTATCTAAATCTTCGTTAAATCGTGAATTTTGCTTTATCCGTTCTGCATGGGCATGGCTGCCTCGAAACAACCTCGGGAGGCAACCACCGTCACCGAGAAAGCCAATAACACCGCCTCCTGTTCTTATTTTCAGAAAACAGTTGAGTTGTTTTTATCCTTTTTTTTGCTTGCAATTTTTGTGTATTTGAAAACAATCTCTTGCTGTCTCTCCCTCTCTGATTTGCATGTCATGATTTTTCCTAAAAAAAATAAAGGTTTCGTTACACGATTGGTGGTTGATTAAAGCCGATGAGGACTTCAAAGGGAAGAAACTTGCAGTTGCAGGCTTCACTTCCGGAGAGTGCGGTTTCTCTTTTTCTATTTACTTGCTTTGCACCGAAACAGTGTCTTTTTTGTGGTTTTTGTTTATTTTCTCTAAAGTTTTTGTGTTTGTTTTCAGGCAACAAGCCTTGCGTGCGTTCCACTCCGCACCCATCACTAAAAGATTCGATGTTTTCACTATCGAGACAGCTGATGGCGTCACTGTAATTTTTCAAGGCTTGATGAACAAGACACGAACTTTACAGAATGGATTTTCTTCCGAGGTTTATGTCCCCTGTTTTGTCTCAGCGTGACTACGCAAGCTTTATTTGTAGTCTTTCTGTTGAACTGGTTAATTAAGGTTGATTGCCCATTATAGTCACTTGGGGTTTGTTCTAGATACATTACATTGCTTGGGCTTGTTCAACACCACACGGACTATACACAATGGTTTTTCTTCCGAGGTTTATGCCCCTTGTTTTGTTTCAGATGAAGATGCAAGCTTTATTTTGTAGCCTTTGTGTTGGAACTGTCGATTTAAGATTGATTGCCATTTATAGTCATTTGGGATTTGTTCCAGCCACATTACCTTGCTTGGGAATTCCAAGAGAACATTTTTGTTTCACAATTCCCTTTTTTGGAATCAAATGCATAAAGTTTTCTATCTTATTGTTCTCGTTAAACAGGTGTTAAGATATTTCTTGCTTGGCTTTCCTCCTCACTGGGAAGAATGTGCCAAGAAGTGCTTCGAACAAACGGTCAACTCTGGAACGGATTGGCAAGAACTCTCTGACTTCAATCAGTCGGTAACAGATACAGGTTTTAGTCCCTACAATGCTATTCTTTTCACCCTACTGAATGCTTTCTCAAAACTGAATGTGCCAATCTATCAGCTGAAATGGTTATCTCTGTTTTTCATTTCCTGCCCCTCTTTCTTTAGAAGTTCCAGTTCTCACAGGCGAAGATTCATGTCTAGTTTTAACTCCAAGAAAGGACAAGAATGAAGATAATCATGATAGCACGGATGCAAGGGATTCCTATTACAGTTTATCTAAAAATATAAAAATCAAATCTTCTGAAAGTGTTACAACAGACAATGATGTAGCTATTTGTGTTCAAGGAAGATTATACGTCAATACATCATTGAGTGTGCTAAATGATAAACTTGAGCCTTCAATACTTCATGAGGAATATGGAACTAATTTTTCAACTACAATAGAGAATGTGGTTGATAATATGGACTCAGATGCCCGGGTGATCTTTCCACCATCACTTAACAGTTCCACAACTGCTGGTGGTTCAAGGAAAGATTTCTCTGGAGTACAAGTAGAACTTTCAAGCTACGATGGGGTAGGATCACCAGAAACTAGCATTGATTTAGAGAGCAATAAAAACAGTCAAGAGGGACTCATAATGAAGTCAAAGACTAATGAATCAGCTAGACTCTGTTGTGCGCCCACCAACAATAATGCATCAGAAGAATGTTTAGTATACAAATGTTCTAATACGGACGTTCATGGAATAAAGATAGATTCTACTGGAATTGCAGGCTTGACTGTATTCCCAGGTGAACTGTCTAGTCCAATGAAGCAACAGGAAAATCTGGGAGACAAGGATGGACTGAAAAATGATACAACAATATTTCCTACAACTTTATTTTCCTATGGACCTGAGCCTATGGTCGGATACACAGATAAGAACAGAGAAATACTTGAAGACTGCCTACCTGGAACTCCAGATGTTGCAGATTCAGCAAATCATCCTGACTTGTCAAATGAGCACCCTGGTCCAGAAGGGAATGGAAATGCTTCACATGTGCTTGAACTGGATAAACTAAATGACAATCCAAATGCCTCTTGTCCTAGAAGAAGCAGTAGGCATTTGAGTATTTTGACTGATAAGCGGAAATCTATATCAGGATGTTCATTCAAGCACAAAGATAAAAATTCAAAGTCAGAAACGGAGTTCCGGAGTGTAGAGAAGCGTAAGAAAACTTCACTAACAAGTCGCACTCAGGAAGTTGTGAATGTACAAGATGCAATGAAAAAAGCTGCAAAAAGGTTGATAAAATTTTCAAAAAATTTGGAAAGCAATGGCAAGAAACAAAGAAAGTTTACTGTTGAAGGAAGTTCATCTATGAAAAAAGCTAAAAGGAAAATTATTTTTGATCCAAATGTAAGCCACTTTGGATTCTGGTTGTTTAATTGTTTACTTTGTCTAATACACATATTAATTCACCTAGATGATCCTTAAGGTAATTATTTGTATGAGCCTAATCCAAAGTTGCACAGTTTTCTGTGGATCAAGTTATCTTACTAATTTTTCGCTGTTGAGACGTAGGAACCTATGGCCTATCTATAAATTAAAGTTTTTAACATTGTATTTTCTTCGTCTCTTTGCATTTTTTCTGTATGCAAGTATGAGAGCCTGTGATCCATTTATAATCTTCACTTGGCTGTTACATGCTGCTGTTCATTCATTTTGCAAACCTTTTTCTTTTGCTATATTTCAATCTTTGTTTGTCTCCTTTTGCCTGTTTTTGATGATATATCATTTCTTCATTCTGTTTCTTTCCCTCTGATAAATTAGCTAGTTGTTGCCTTCTATGTCTTAATTATTTTTGGTTTAGTTTACACTTAATTCTCTGCCGTCATATATTTTTCTTGTCTAATTATAGTATTTGTGTATTATAATTTTTCCTTTTAAACCCTCTGCTCTGGTGAGTTTGTTTACACAGGTAGGAAAAGAAAAATCGCGTATGCTATCCCCTGAGTCCTTAAGTCTCAAACGATCTAGATCAGGTGAATTTGATATCAAATCCATGTGGCAATTTTGTGTTCCTAGCATATTAACCTTTGTGTATTAAGGTAGGAGAATTTATGCGTGGAGTAACTGACATAATGAAGAGATTAGTTGTGGTTTTTCTCTTTCTTTTCACTGTGCTGTGGATTTGAACATTTCCCTATTTAATTATCAAAGAACCAAAGAGAAAATTTGAATGGTTGAAGTGATTTTTTGGGTACTTACCATATCCTGTTTGACGGACTTGTCCTCCAATCATGAAAACTAAAATCAGATGTCTTCTCCATTTAATTACCTGGTGCCTAATGGTTCATTTTGTACATTTAATAGTAATTTGAATGGCTTTTCCCAATATCGGTCTTTCCGTGTGATTGTGTAGCTTGTAGAATGTAACCTTTAATAATGCATATGTTTAATTTATTGGTGTATTTGTAGGAAGATTACTTCTACCTACCCTTGATTTCTGGCGGAACCAAATTCCTGTTTATGATGCGGTTAGTGATGATACTTTTCTGATTTGGTTTTAACTTCTGCAGCTGCCAATGATTATTCATACTAAACATGTACTGTGTTATCTTAAGAAGTTAGTCCATAATTAAGAATACCTGTGTTATATTATGTAGTTAAAATTACCAATTTTGTTTCCATGCTATTTTTGATAGAAATGTATGATCATTCTCTTGCTTTTTTGAGATGGAGAAGCATTTTCCAACTGTGTGGCAGTCTGACAGATTGCACTTACTTGGTAATGGGGAAGTATTCACATGCATCTTCTTTTCAATATATTGAATGTTCATGTACCTAGAGATGGCAAATGTAGCTTAGCTCGGCCTGGCTCTCTCCAGCCCAGGTTGATAAGGCTTCAGGCCCCTATACGGTCTGAACCCCGTTCCCCAAACTGACGTCGTTTTAATTTGTAAGTTTAAGAAACTCAAGATCAAAACAATGTTGTATTGTAAGATACAGAAAACAACGTCTAGGGCAGCCCAAGCTCGGGCAGCTTGTCTACATTTATCTAGAAAGTAAGTTGAATGTGCACAATGGTGTAAATATTGTTAGATCCAAGTTGGGAGAATTGACTTGATTGATAGTTACCATCTTCCATAGAGAAGCCCTGGTGGACTATGTGGATACTCAACCATATACATTTATGAAATTCATGATGTTAAGTTGTTATTGCTTTTATGTGATTATTGGTCTACAGATGGCTTCTTCCCGGAAACACTGGTAGTTTATATTCTTGTCCAACCTTTATATGCTTAGATGTGATGGAGAGGTGTTTCTATTGTTTCAGAACCGGAGTATCACTGGAATTCGGGAAGAAGTGATTCAAGCAACACCGTGTAGAGGTTTATATTTTTTTCGAACTATAACTGTATCACTGCACTTGATGTTCATTAAAATATGAAAACATTACCACTTTCTTTACTCATCATGGAGGAAGATTAGCTGAAGTTGGTCAACTGCTGTAACAAAAATTTAGTGATGGTA
>JANVCQ010000005.1:46433895-46469360 GCA_025531925.1 Erythroxylum plowmanianum | reverse complement strand
TTCCTTTACCATTCTCGCCTCCCGACTTCCACCAAAATTTATTCATCATCCCCTCAATCTCATAACAGATGGTCTTAGGAATCAAAAAGAGACTCATTACATACGATGGTATGGCTTGAAGAACAGTGTTCAAGAGCACTGCCTTGCCCGCCCTCGAAAGCATTCCAGACTGCCATGATGACAAACGCTTCCAGACCCGATCCTTCAGGTAGTTAAAGACCTCCCTTCTGTTACGGCCAATATGCGATGGCAATCCAAGGTAACAACCTAAGGATTCTTTTTCTTCGACACCCAAAATAGCACACACATCCAGCTTCACATCGGCAGGAGTATTGGCAAAAAAAGTCAATGAAGATTTTGCCAAACTAATTTCTTGCCCAGAAGCACGCTCATAGGTCAATAAGACATCCTTCAAGACACCTGCTTCCTGATGATCAGCCTTAAAGAAAAGTAGACTGTCATCAGCGAAAAAAAGGTGGGAAATAACAGGTCCACCTCTAGAAACATGACTGCCATGTAAATTTCCCAACTCATTGTGTTTACTTATCAACCTCGATAAACCCTCCGCACACAAAATGTATAAATATGGAGATAATGGGTCTCCTTGGCGAAGGCCACGCGAAGGAATGATCGGACCCAGTTGTCTCCCTTCCTGTAAAATCCAATACGACACCGATGACAAGTAAAGATAAATAAAACTCACCCAAGGAGTTGGAAAACCAAACCGGAGAAGCACATCTTTAACAAAAGTCCACTCCATTTTGTCGTACGCTTTGCTTATATCCATTTTCAGAGCTCCTGAGAAATCCCTTCCTCTAGTCTTCCTATGAAATGCATGCATGACCTCGAAAGCCAAGATGCAATTATCTTGAATGCTACGGCCGGGAATGAATGCACTCTGACTCTCAGAAATCAGCTTTGGAAGCAAACATTTCAATCGGTTTGCAATCATCTTCGTCATAATTTTCAAGACCACATTACATAGAGCTATGGGTCTTAAATCAGTCATATATTCTGGCTCAGGCTTCTTTGGAATTAGAACAATAGCAGTCTCATTAAGAGAGGAGGGAAACGTACCCGAATGCAAATATTGCAGGCATGTAGCCGATACATCTTGGCCAACTACGTCCCAGTAGTGGTGGAAAAAATCAGGATTAAAGCCATCTAATCCCGGAGATTTATCGGGATGCATGGAGAAGGCTGCACTCTTAACTTCCTCTACAGTGTAGGGTTGTAACAAGAACTCACAATCCGCAGCAGTAAGCAAAGTTGGGATACATTCCAAAACCTCGTCAGACTCACATTCTTTGGCTGAGAAAACCGTAGTAAAGTAGTCATGAATCAGCTGTGCAAGATTAGAATTCCAATTTTGCCAAGTACCATCAGCATCCTTGAGTTGCGAAAGTCTGTTCTTTTTCTTCCTTGATGTGGCAGCTGAATGAAAGAACCGTGTATTACGGTCTCCTTCCTGCAACCAGAAGGTCTTTGCACGTTGCTTCCAGTACATCTCTCTTTGACAAAGCAAATTGTGGTACCGCTGTTTTTGCCTCTTGAATTCAGCGATATCTCCTAGACAACGGGAACTCCTCAGTCTTGTAACGGAACGCAGGCAATTATCAATGTCACCCTTAAATTTCTGTTGAAAATCACTGCCCCACTCCTGTAAAAATCGACCACATAAAGCAAGTCTTTCAGTAAGGGTCAAATTAGATGACTCCGCCCAACTCTTGATAATTAATTCACGACATGCTGCTTCTCTTCTCCAACTGTTCTCAGACCTGAAACGGACAGTTTGTCCTCGTAGAATGAAACACCGTATTTCCAAGAAGATGGGTAAATGATCAGAGGAAGAATGCTGTAACACTGTCCCCCTAGCTTGTGGGAATTGTAGCAACCATTCATTATTAGTGAGTATCCGGTCCAATTTCTCTTCCACAAAATCCGCCGTACCCCGACCCTTCTCCCAAGTAAACTAGTAACCAACCATATGGAAATCAATCAAATTTGCATCTTGGACAGCTGAACGGAAGCCATTAATGAGTCGAGAAGGTTGCTGACGTCGGCCTCTCTTCTCTGAAGTTGCCAAAATATCATTGAAATCCCCCATTATAACCCATGGCAGATTATTATGGGTAGATAGTTCACGAATTAGATTCCATCCAATAGCTCGATGAGCTTGATTAGGCACACCATAAAAACCGGTTAACCTCCATTCACCAATCGACTCAATCTCAACCACAGCATCAATATAACGGGGGGAAGAACGAAGAATAGAAACAGACTTCGAAGCTTTCCAAAGTAAAGCTATGCCACCACTATGGCCATGCGAATCAACAGAGAAACAACCATCGTAATTAAGTAAACGTTTAATTTCCTCAACTTTAGCAGCATTACCAATTGTCTCAATAAGAAAAATAAAATGTGGCTTTTTTAAAGTAATAATTTCTTGAAGCACACGTACTGCTCGTGGGTTGCCAAGCCCACGACAGTTCCAGCTGATGGTACTCATAATTGTCGGCGGGTCCGAAATTGGGAACCCGTCGCTATTCCGTTTTTTGACCTAGTAGTCATATCCGCATCTCCTGTGAGTTCATGAGAAAACGAGTTATAAGTTGGGCCAATGCGTTTCCTTTTGGGATCTACAATTTCTACCCCATCTTCCTGTATCTCTTCATTTTGGGAATTACCATTCAAATTAGGATCCCGTATCCCATTATTTCCGCTGGCAGTTCCATCATTATCTCCACCTTCCTTATCCCTCCCATTGTCAGAATGTGAAGCTGTATCAGAGGAGTGTATTCCACCGTGACTACTACCTTCCAAATTTAGCGGGTCACGCAACCACCGAGCTCCGATGGAGAGATTGTTCCGGCGACCTGAGGCTCTCAATTCCGGTCCGAACTGACGTTGTGGAACTTCACCCGGAGTTAAAAGCCAAGAGCGGCAGAACCTTTCTGTGTGATCCAGATACCCACAAATATAGCAAAAGGATGGTAGCTTCTCATATGCCAGCGTAGGCCTGAACCATTCACCTTGTTTCTTCCGGAGTTTAATCTCCTTCTTCAAAGGATTACGAACATCTAATCTAACCCTAACACGCATATATTTGCTCCAAGTGCGGTTATTAGGATCAGCAGCTATAAAATGGCTAATCTCATTGCCAATTTTCTCTGCCGCACGTCCAGTCATACACCCAGGCAGCAGACCCAGAACCTTTACCCATATAGCAAAATGGAAAAGAGGGACATCTCCAGGGTGAGTAAAGCCATTCATTCGTGCTAGAATCAAGAGGTTGTTATTGAAAGTCACTGGGGACATCTCTAAGACACGGTTTACATCAACCTCGTGAAAAAATTGGAAAATATATAAGCCATCGTCTTCCTCCCTGATAGAGACTCCCATAAAAGGCCGCCACAATGCAGCCATGGTTTGCTTCATGGCATTAAAATTTATCACCTTATCGGTGAGGAAACGACCAACCAGACTCAAAGAGAAATCTTCAACTCCTTCCTCGACATCCTCCGCCTCAAGTTCTATCCCTTGTTCCTCCTCCTTCTCCTCAGCACCGTCACCCGCAACGGAGAGACTTTGCATATCAACCGAGATATCATCACCTCCGCCACCACCGTCTTCCATTGTCAAAAGACAAACGAAACAACAAGCCAAACAAAACGTTTAAGGAACCAACTTGTCAAAGACAAGACGACAGAGTTTCCTATCGAGAGAGAAAACCCTAAAAATTAGAAAAAGAACACTAATATCCTTATCAAATAGTTTGTCTATGTTATGCTATGTTAGTTTCCAGAAAACAACAATTATCATGATGGGCATTGTCTCTCTCTAGGAACAACCATAGGAATGAAGGTTAATAATATATTAATGATCTCATAATTATCTGTTATTATTTGGTTAATTATAGCATAGTTTTTGACGTGCAATTGCCAAGCGGATGAAATTGTAATGTGTGGATCAGATGCTCTGGCACAAGGTTGGCACAAAGCATATGGTACAAACGATCTCATCCCGTTGCTAGAAGAGGAGAAAAAGGAGGGGGTAAGAGAAGGAGATTTGCAAATAAATTAAATAAAAAAATGGGTCTCACATTTATAAATAAATTAAAATTTTAATATATTTTTTTAAAAAAAGAGTCCCACCTTGTCACGTCAACAATGACTTAACACATGGGACCCTGAAAAACTAAAAAAAAATTTAAAAATGTTAGGTCATTGTTGACCTAACACTTAACGAAGGGGTTTAATTTTTTGTTAAGGTGGATTTAACATTTTTAAAATGTTAAAGTTTGAATTGTTCACTCCGAAACATTTAGGTCAAACTTGTCGACTGGTGCAAAACTTAGGATCAGAAGTGACACTCTTGGCTACGTTTAAATATGTATAAGATAGACAATGTGTTCAGATAATTATATCACTAAACTACAATCAATCGATTAACTGTAGACCTTAAACTCATAAAAACAACAATGATATTTTTAGATTTTAAAAATAAACCAAATACATGATAAAACAAACACACTCAATAGTGGGGTTGAATTGCGTGTGACAAAAATTTTCACAAGTTCTGTCAATTTGTATAATAGATAGATCTTAGTTAACGAATAAAAATAGTATAAGCTTTTCAATAATAAAGTCTTTCAAACAACAGGAGTCTATTTAAGTGATAGGAGCTTTTTGGGAGGATATGACCCTGCATAAACTAAGGAACCTATTGAATGATAAATCATGTTAAAACAATTTAAAAACAAAAGGCGCCTGTTAAAACTGAAAGGAACATTTTGCAAGTTGAAAAGTAAAGGAGCCTCTTGTTAAAAAGAACACACATAAAATATAATACAGGAATTTAAAAGTTAAAGAGAGAGAGACAGAAGAAGGACGCAGTCGATTTGTACTGGTTCGATTTACAACCCAAGCCTACATCCAGTCTCCAAGTATCCAACTTGAGTGTTTCACTATAAAAAGTAGTAATTTGACGAGCCTCTTCAAGCTCATGAGTACATATTTTTCAAAGTCTTCCATCATTCTAAACTAGTAGTATTTAGCTAGCCTCTGCGAACTCTCAACAAATGAAAATGTAATTTGCTTGATATGAGCTTCAATGATCTTTCTCAAAGAAAAAATTACTTTCTAAATCACAAGAGATTTGACAATGATATCACTTTCAAAAGTACTGATACTGTGAAAATAATTCGAGAATTTTGCTTGTTTACTCTTTTTGTTCTCAATTACAGTGATTCTTCCTTAAGTAGGCATTTCCTTCAATTAGTCGTTGCATTATTTCCATTCTTAGGTTGACTTTGTATCTTTGATATCTTTGCTGGAACCTTCAATCTTCAACCGCTAAGAAAAACAAAATATGGCAATGTCTCGGAAATATAGGATTAGCAGGTCCTTTCGGATATTATAAACAAAATAAGGTAAGTTCATAAAGGAGGTTCATGCCAAAAAGAAAGTATATATCTTATGATTTTATTTCTTTTGGAGAAAATGTATCGTTACTTATACAAGGAAATAAATCCAATTTGAATTTTGAAATAGTTTAAGGCCGTCTTCAAAATTATTAAGAAGCCTTGAATTAACAATCTCCCCTTCTTTGATAATGACAACCAATAACAAATATATTTTCAAAAATTCAAATCATAAATCGAGATATATCTGTAGACTTTAACCTTTCGTTAACAGATCATATATCACCGCAGAATACATCACAAATCATCAAAGCAATATTAAAAAAAAATCACAGATCATTAATTACTTTCCCCCTTTGTCATTATTAAAAAATATGTCTACTCTCCTCCTTTGTCATTATCAAAAATAAGGGAAAGAACAAATCAATCAAAAAGTAAAAACATCATAATCGACCAAAGATGTAAAAATGACAATATCATTTAAAAGACGTTTACTCTAAGCTATTAAACTAGAATGAGCCTTCTAAATAATTCATTCAAACTATAAAGATCCTTCTACGTAAATAGTTTAGCCTAACAGGGGCCTTCCTTTTAGAAGGGGCTTGCTAATACCTGCATACCAAGCTCTTTTCTTAATAGACAGAATCTATCTTCTGAAAGAGACTTAGTGAAGATATCTGCTACTTGATTATCAGTATTGACATATAAAAGATCAATGGTTGCTTCTAAAATATAATCTCTAAAAAAATGATGTTTGACTTCTATATGCTTAGTCCTAGAGTGATACACATGATTTTTAAAAAGATTAATAGCATTGGTACTATCACATAATATAGGAATACGGTCAAAGTTTAGAGGCAAATCTTAGAGTTAATGTTTCATCCATAAGGTTTGGGCATAGCAACTAGTTGTAGCTATATATTCTACTTCAGTTGTCGAAAATGTTGCACAATTTTGCTTCTTGCAAGACTAAGAAGCTAAGAATTTTCTAAGATATTGACAGTGACTACTTATGCTTTTTCTATCGATTTTGTCTCTTACATAATCTGCATCATAATAGCCAACTAAGTCAAACGAATCAATTTTTGGATTTTGTAATCCAATGTCCACAGTTCTATGGAGGAAACAAAAAATTATTTTGACTGTTTTAAGATAACTTTCTTTTGGATTTGATTGAAAGCATGCACAAAAACACACATTAAGCATAATGTTTTGGTATTGAATTTGTAAGATATAGTAGTGATTCAATCATTTCTTTATACTTTGTCATCCATAAATTTGCCTTCTTCGTCTTTATCAAGTTTAGTTCCAATGTACATTGGAATATCCATCGATTTGACATTCTCAAAATGATATTTCTTGACGAGTTTCTTTGTTTATTGGTCTTGGCTAATGAAGATTCCTTTTTTCTATTTGTTGATTTGTAATCCGAGAAAGAATGGTAATTCTCTCATCATTCTCATTTCAAACTCCCCCTGCATTAGTACTGAGAATTCTTCACAAAAGGATGGATTAGTAGCACCAAATATTATGTCATCAACATATATTTACACTATGACTAAATCATTATCCTTTCTTTTAATAAATAACGTTTTATTGACTTTTCCTTTTTCAAAGTTATTCTCAAGCAGAAAGTTACTTAATCTTTTATACCATGCTCGATGAGCCTGTTTTAAATCATGCAGAACTTTGGATAACTTCATCACGTAATTCAGATGGTTTTTATCTTCAAAACCTGGGGGTTACTTAACAAATACTGCTTTGTTAATGTAACCATTTAAGAATGCACTTTTAATATCCATTTGGAACAACTTGAAGTTTCTATAGCATGTAAAGGCAAGTAAAATTCTAATTAATTCCAATATGGCAACAAGTGCATAAGTTTCATCAAAATCAATACCTTCATGTTGATTGTAACCTTGAGCTATAAGTCTAGCTTTGTTTATTACCACCTAACCATTTTCATCGAGTTTGTTTTGAAATACCCAATGAGTTCCAATAACCGACTTGTTTTGTGGACGAGGCACCATATTCCATACTTTATTCTTGTCAAACTGGCTTAGCTCATCTTTTATAGCTAAGACTTAGTTGTCATCAGTAAAAGTTTCTTCAACAAACTTTGGTTCTAATTGTGAGATGAGAACCACAAAGTTGTTATTGAATGATGATCTTGTTCTTAGACTTTTAGAGGGATCTCCAAGAATATATTGATATGTATCAAAACCTCTCCATTCTCTCAGTTTTTTTATTGTATAGGCTCCTACTGAGATGAAGGAGCCTGTTTGGTCTAGCTTCAGAGGGGTCTTCTTGATTTTGTGATTCTAAAGGTATTATAGGAATAATTTGATTCTTCGATATATTTTTAGGAATCAAAGGATGCTCTTCATCATCTGAGTCAGTTGCTGTTGTTGAAGATAGTGCTTCATCAAATATCGCATGTTTCGATTATTCTATCTTCTTTGTTCTTTTATTGTAAACTCTGAATCCTTTACTAGCGATACTGTAGCCCAAGAAAATAACATTGTCTAATCTCGTATCGAACTTTTCAAGGTTGTCTTTTCCATTTTTTAAAACGAAAGACTTGTAGCCAAATGCTCGGAAGTAAACAACATTTGGTTTCTTCCTTTCCACAACTTATAGGGGTCTTTTTTAGAATAGATCTTATAAGACATCTGTTAAGTACATAACATGTCGTAGCTATTGCTTCTGCCTATTATCCACGAGGTAGTCCACTTTCACACAGCATGATCCTGGCTATATCAACCACAGTTTTGTTCTTTTTCTCTATAACTCCATTTTGCTAAGGCGCCATTGGACAAGAGAAGTTGTGAGTTATAACATTGTTCTCACAGAATTTTTTAAACTTTCTGTTATCAAATTCTTCTCTATGATTGCTTCGAATTGAAGTGATGTATTACCCTTTTTCTATCTAAATGTTTTATGTAAAACTTCTCACACACTTTAAAAGCATCATCCTTATTTTATAAGAAATAAAGCCATGTAAATATGGAGCAATCATCTACTAGAACAAGACCGTAATATTTACCACCAAAACTTTGAGTCCTGGTGGGACCGAATCAATCTACATACACAAGTTCAAACAGTTGGCTAGTAGACACAATATTTTTAGAAGGAAAGTTGCTTTTGACTTGTTTATCTTTTAAACAAGTCTCACAAACCTGATTGCTTTTGAGCTTCAAGGTTGGTAGCTCTCTTACTAACTTGTTTTTTGGACAATTTTAACAGAATGTTTTTGTTAACATGTCCAAATCTTCTATGACAGATAAATAAATCCTTTTTTAGAGAGACAAAACACTTAACACTTTATGTCTTCTAGTTGAGCACGATATATATTCTAATTTCTAAGACCAACAAACACAATATTATCATTATGAATATCGATAATTTCATAATGAGATGCATAGAAAATGACTTTGTAACCTTTGTCACATAACTGACTTACAATCAACAACTTATATTTTAAATCATCAACAAAGAGAACGTTATTAATAGAGGTAGAGTCAAGATCACCAATTTTACCAAATTTGGTGACCTTTGCTTTATTTTTGTTTGCAAAGACAACATTACCTCCGTCTTTTCTTTCAAAGTAGTTGAAATGTAATATTATACCTGTCATATGTCTCGAACAGTCATTATCAACTATCTATTGATTATCCTTTGTCTTCGTTTTGAAACATATTTGTAGAAAGCATTGTCTCATTTTAAGTACCTAATTTTTTTTGGTTCCTTCGGGTTAGTAGTTTGACCTTTTGGTCTCCAAACATACATATGAAATAATTTCTTTTTACAAAAATTACAAGAATGACTAATGTGATCATATTTACCATAGTAGAAGCACAAAACATATGAATGATAATTGATATTATTTTTACCATGTATCAAATTCCTACTATTTTAACTATAGTTACTGTGGTTTTGAAAAAGAAGTTTTTGTATGGCCTGATATTATTGTTTTCATCGTATCCTATTCCGACCTTACCAAAAATTGCATTTACCACTACCAAGCAATGCTTCAAGATTTTTCCTTCAATCAACGAAATTTTCTAGATCTTTCCAACATTTTTCTCCTTTTCAAGTTCTAAGGCGGCAACTTTTTCTTCTAATTGTCTTACCTTATTAAAATCATTTTAAGTAGCGTATTTTCTAACTTAGTTTCTCTTTCTTCTAGAACTTCACTTTCAGAAACCTATTGTTTATAGTCAACCTCAAGAGACATATTCATTGGTCACCAGATTCTCATTCACAGATTCCAGTAATTTAATCTTACTCTTCAGAGATGCATCATTGCTCTTATACTTCTTAACTTCATTGAAATGCTTTATCGTCAACTTTTTGCACTAATAATACAACTCATGATACGCATTTTTCAATTAATTAATTTCAATATTAGAGTCAGAATAATATATTTCATCATCTCCTGATTTAGCAATAAGATAGAGATTAATGACTTCTTCAGGCTCTTCTTTTTAAAAGCTTTCAAAATCTTCATCTAACTAGGCTGCTTTTAGTGCCATTCCTCTTTTATAGGAGGATCCTTTATCTCACCTAAGCTCGGTTTCATAGATCATCAAGTTTCCTTGGAGCCAATCGAGTGAAATAGTATCTAGATCTTTTGTAGTTTCTAGAGTTATCACCTTAGGTCTCCATTCTTTTAGTAGTGACCTTAGAATCTTCGTTATGAGCTCATCATTGGGATATATTTTTCCCAAGTTCTTTAAGGCCTTGATGATATTGTTGAACCGTCTGAATAATTCATCTATGGTTTCTCCTTGTTTCATGTCAATAGTTTCGTATTGATGCACTGAAGGACTTATTTTATGTTTTTGTACCCCATTCGTTCCTTCAAAGATGAATTGTAGTTTATCACACATTTCTTTTGTTGTAGAATAGTAGGATATCTTTTCTTATTCTTTTGGAGACATCACACATATCAAATGATGTTTTGCTTTAGCGTTTAGTTTTGCATTTCCGTCAACATTAGTCCATACTTCTACTTTATCTAAGTTGGGAAGTGTAGCTCCAACTCTAATGGCTTGCTAGACTTCAATATCTATAGATTGGTGATAAATTGTCATTCTCTCTTTCTAATATGAGTAGTTGTTTCTATTAAAGTAAGGAGGCTTTGAGATAGATTGTCCTTTAAAACTTCTCAAACTGCTTGCCATGATCTATCACGTGCTTTAAAACACAAAAATGTGAAACATCGCTCTGATATCAATTGATAAAGAAAACACATGTAAGAGTGGTGGTGAATTGTGTGTGACAAAAAATTTTCGCCAGATCTTTCAATTTGTATAAGTAGGAGCCTTTCAGACAATAAAGTCTTTTAAACGACAGGAGCACGTTAAGAGATATGAGCCTTTGTAGGATAGGACCCTGGTTAAACGAAAGGAGCCTATTAAATGATAAATCTTGTTAAAACATTTAAAAACATAAAGCGCTTGTTAAAACTGAAAAGAACCTCTTGCAAGTTGAAAACAAAAGGAGTCTCTTGCTAAAAAGAACACACACACACACACAATATAATGTGGAAATTTAAAAGTTAAAAAGAGAGAAGAAGGAAGCAATCGATTTATAATGGTTCGACTTACAACTCAAGTCTACGTCCAGTCCCCAAATATCCAACTTTAGTGTTTCACTGTAAAAACCCAAGTAATAATTTGACGAGCTTTTCAAGCTTACGAGTACATTTTTTCAAGATTCTTCAACCTTCCAAACTAGTAGTATTTAGCTAGCTTCTACAAGCTCTCAATAGATAAAAATGTAATTTGGTCAATATGAGCTTCAATGATCTCTCTAAAAAAAATCACTGTCTAAAGCATAAGAGATTCGACAATTATAACACTTTCAAAAGTACTGATATTGTGAATGTAATTTGAGAATTTTACTTGTTCACTCTTCTTGTTCTTAACTGCAGTGATTCTTCCTTAAGTGAGCATTTCCTTCAACTAGCCGTTGCATCATTTCCGTTCTTAGGTTGACGTTGTATCTTTGATATCTTTGTCGGAATCTTCAATCCTCAACCAAAAGAAAAACAAAATATGGCAATGTCTCGTAAACATAAGATTAGCAAAATCCTTTCAAATATTGTAAACAAAATTAAGTTCATAAAAGGAGATTCCTGTCAGAAAGGAAGTATATATGTTATGATTTTATTTCCTTAAAAAAAATGTATCATTACTTATATAAGGAGATAAATCAATTAAAATTTTGAAATATTATAAAGTAATCGTCAAAATCATTAAAAAGTCTTGAGCTAACAATACAATTATATTCTCACCACTAGACCTCTAACAAAAATTTCATGATTGATAAGTGAGAAAAAGATGGTGTTGTTAAAGTTAAATTAATAATTTTCAATTTGCCACCCGTAGATATTGGATAATTTTAAAAATTAAATGATCTCGTGAACTTCAAGCAAATTGGAAATAAAGTTTGATGTACTTAAATTTAAACTTCAAGTTAAAATTTTTATTATTTATAATTACTCAAAACCTACGTAAAAAATAACATAACATAGTATTGATGCTTGGGATATTAAAATTATAAAACTCTCTTTCAACTTCCACTCTACCTAAAATAAATAAACTAAGATTTATAACATTAGTGAAATTTTAAAAAACATGCAGAGGAATAAAAGTATTTTTATAATTTAAAATTATTTATAACATTAAAAATATAAAAAAACATTTATTAAATTCAAGTTACATTATTTTAATAAAGTTGGCTATTAAATTTACATTATACCAATCATACAGTCTCTACACTATATGCCATGTCATCGATCCGTCAAAGAAACACGGATACTAGCTCCCTATTTTATTTGATCCAACGGTCAAGATTGTCAAATACAAACTAAAACTAGAAGCACACGGATCGCCGTATTAAACCGTCGATGAAATTCTAATGAGCGGTCCAGATTCACCGTCGCAATCCTCACCCGCTGCTTTAAATAAGCACCCTCCACTCAAGCCAGGATCACAATTCAAATTTTGCTTTCCCCATTTCGAAAACCCTCAAAATCAATTCAGCAAGGTATCTGTCAAATTTCTCGAGAAGATGTCAGGTCGTGGCAAGGGAGGCAAAGGATTGGGCAAAGGCGGAGCCAAGAGACACAGGAAGGTTCTTCGCGATAACATCCAAGGCATTACGAAGCCTGCAATTCGCAGGTTGGCTCGCAGAGGTGGTGTGAAGAGGATCAGTGGTCTAATCTACGAAGAGACTCGCGGTGTTCTCAAGATCTTCCTGGAGAACGTTATCCGTGACGCTGTTACCTACACTGAGCATGCTCGCCGCAAGACTGTGACGGCGATGGACGTCGTTTACGCCCTCAAGAGGCAGGGCAGGACTCTTTACGGTTTCGGTGGTTAGGGTTGTCGTTTGTCTCTGTTTAGTTCTATTCGTTCTGTGAATGTAAATCGGATTGTAGCTTGTTTGAAGTGGAATTAGCATATCAATATGTATTGATTCTAATTTGTGGTATTAAGGTCGTTTTTATCAATTCGATAGATCTGTTTAGTTTTCAGTATTCATTCTGGCTTTAATTGTTCCTAAATCTTTTCAACATCAAATCAGTTTCAGCCATTAATGACTGATAAAGCATCTTTCATGTTTCCGTCCAAAATCAAAATCAATTGATGAACGATACTTCGCATCTGTAGTAATTGAGATTTGAGTTTCAATTCACCAGAAGACTGGCTAATTCGTGCTAAGTTGTGATTACGGGACTCGAATAATTTATCGAAAACTGCATACTTGTCCTTTACATGTGTCTGCTTCTAAACTTCATTTACAATGGTAAATTTTTTGTTTACAACAAAGGTGTCGTGGTGTAGTTGGTTATCACGTCAGTCTAACACACTGAAGGTCTCCGGTTCGAGTCCGGGCGACGCCATTGTTTTTTGTTTAATAAGCGCTGACCAGTTCTTGATGAATGTCTCGCGATAGGTAGTGATGGACTATCCTATGTGATGGTAAGCATTTCAGAATATCTTTTCTATCATACGAAAGTTGCCTGCAATTAAGATCAGCATTATGTCTGCATCTGCAATTTTCTCTACGTGAAAATTTTTAATTTTGATGTTCAGGAATTCAATAAAGACAGTCAAATTACGAGGAACCTTATGGCAGTGTACTAGGAAGTTCGAGCATGGCGAGTATTGGTGGCTTAATTTGGGATAGCTATGATATATGGCTAGTAGGTTTTTCTTGCTGTATTGGGATCACTACCATCATGGTTGCGGAATTACAGGCTCTCCGATTTGGTATCATCTTTGCCAGGAATTTTCAGTGTGACGGATTGATTATTGAATCAGACTCAAAGGAAGCGCTTAGATGCCTAAGTTATTCTCAGGAGGATCTATAGTTTCATCCCTTAGCCAATGTGATCTATGATATCCGCTCCTTTCTAGCACATGGCCCAAGGTATATTACTGCATATGTCCTGCGTGAAGGTAATTAATGTGCTGATCAACTAGCCTGTCTGGGCTCGAGCTTCGTTCGTGGCAAGCAGGTGTGGCACAACCCTCCCCCTGCATTGTATCCTCTTCTACGCGCAGATGCACATAGGATTACATTCTCTCGACATTAAGCTGGGTTCCCCCCCTCTGATGTACCAAAAAAAGTTGGGCATCATTGGTCGAGGTGAAAACAGGTCTGAGTTACGCTTAGACATTTCGATTCCAATTAAATTCGAATACTTGTATCGAAACTTAAGATCTGAATATTTACGTTTATATCATCCTTTTAACTTGATAATTTCTCAAATGACAAGAAAATTGTCAAATTAAATCTAAATTCTCTATCAGTTAGAGATAAAACTGTACATTATCAGACTTCATTAGATCTCGTGCTTAGGATTCTTACTAAATATTGTTATTGTTGTTATTATTAAGAGACTGATAGTGCAAGAGTAAAGCGTAATTCATTTTGATCATTAAAAATATAAAGTACAATTGACTTTCGAATTCACAATTGGTTGGCATACCTTTTCCAATTGGTAAAATTTGCCCTCACAATGCATTATTTGTACAGACAAAAACTACTCTCAGGAACACTCCAGGACTTCGCATGGAAAGGTAAATGAGAACAAGGGGGAAAGAAGAATTTAAGATACTATCCCAATCTCCACAAAAACATCATTTATGAAGAATAGGGGCAACCTGGAACCAGCAATTTGATCTCAGCTACACTTAGCCTCAACTTGTAACAATCACTTGCCCACTTTGCAGCCTGCCAGACACCAAGGTTGGCTTTTACGACCATTTTTGTGTAAATCAAAGTTTCAGCGAGATTCTACTGACCTGCCAAATCCAGAAAGATGAAAAGATTACCTCACATTGATTTTGCAGCTTTTTAACAAAATCCATTTTCAAAGAAAACCTTGGGGTTTGGAATTTGGAAACAAGAACATGGTGCAGAAACCAGTTAAACAAGAATTCCCACGAAGCTCAAGTACTACCAACCTTAAAGGAAGCCTCCCCCTGTCCAAGAGCTATCAGATTTTCTGTTGTGATCAACAAATTTCTTATCGCGTGCACTCTGATAAAAGTTGTCATCATAAGTGTCATCTTTGGCATCATCCCAACCTGCCCAACCGTCATTGTTATGTGATGCTGCTGCCTTATTGCAATTATCCTTCCTGTTTTCATTCTGGTCCCAATCATCCCATGAATTTGAGGTGTAGGAACTATTTTTATGCCCACTTGCTGTAGAATTTTGATTTCTGTTCTCATTCTGGTCCCAGTCATCCCATGAACTTGAGAGGTGGGAATTACTGTTATGCCCATTTGGTGAAGAATTTTGCCCACCAAAGGAAGAATTCCATCCTTTGTTTTCCTGCTTATTAAAGTCCTGCTGATATTCATTCGTATAATTTTCATTTTGTTGCCAGTTATCATTTTTCGAGCCTCCATCTTTAGCGTATTCCTCAACCTTCTGTGTAGCCATTGCCATAACACCTTTCATGATTCCCCATGTCCTTTGTCCAATCTCTGTTGTCTTTGCTGTGACAACATTGACAGTTTCATTTACCTTGTAATCATAACCACCTTCCTTAACCTGCAAAAGACTTTTAATCATGGACCACAAAGATGCAATTCCAATTTCCCCACTTCGTTGCAAGTACAACATAGACACCAATAACATACTTGACCATTTCATCACACTTTTCACAGAAAACACATATATAGACCTAAATTCTGAAGCTATGGTTACTGCCAACTCGATCAGAAGACACCATCCACAAGAACAGAAGTTAATGCCACAAAGATCCAATCATTAATAAAAAGGTTAGAACGAACAAAAAAGCCTTGAATTAACCAAGCCTTCATAAGTGTTGCCTTTCCAAACTCATTTTAGTAGTTAGACATGAGCTACAATGGAAAAATCATTTGCAGAAGATCAGCACAGATACCACTCAACATGGAAGAACTAGCAAAGCATATCTGTCATCTTCACAAGATTCTACAACCAGTTGTGTTTTCCAGAGATCCTATAAGGGGATCAAATTCAATGAAATCTACAAAGTATTTATCACACCTGGTTAGAGGTTTTCGATAATAACAGTAATCTAAAACGCAGTAATCTCCAAATACACCAGTTAGGTGGCATTGGTTGAGTACAATGGGCGTAAAGGGATTGTAGCAGGATATCCTTCTTTTAAATGGTTGAGAAAAGCATAGAGTTTGGTCCTAATGAAGGCTAAGGATAGCCTAGATTGGTGATTAACAGTGAATAGCCCAATTCTTCCAACAAAAACAGCTTAATACCTTAGTGGTATTAAGGTAAATAGAATACAGTTGGATTAAACAAAAAATGAAATGAATCAATATATGTAAAAATACCTTAATGGTGATCTCTCTTGTCCCAGCTTGGACGACATTGGCGGCTGAGTGAGCCACCAGGGACAGCCTACCGAATCCCTACATTGCAAACAAAACACATACAAAGCAACCCATGACCAAATTATACAAATCGTACCAACAAAAACCCAAAAGCGAAAGAAGAAATTCCCCAAATTAACACCTGAGACATAACAGAGAGCACATCCTGTTGAGAATTATTACTGCTCTGGGAAGCAACAGGGTTGGATCCAAATCCCACGTACTTCCCTCCTTGTGAAGGTGGGATTCCTTCAGGCCTCGACTCATTCTCCGCCATTCTTCTCGCAAAAAAGCTATCTTTATTCGCCGCAGAAGCTTCAAGCTGCGACCTTGTATAAATGTCCTCTGAAGACCTGGATTTTACAGAAAGCCCACTATTATTCACGTTATTACTCCCTCTAAAATCACCAACCGATTGGTTCCTCCTAATATCGCCGTTCGATCTAAAGGAGTCCTCATTGTCCCAATTATCCCACCCTCCATTATTCCCAGAATGACCGTTCCCGCCACCGGCCCCAACCGGCGGTTTTTTATTTCCTCCTCCTCCGACATTTGCCTTAACCACCGGCGGGTCCCTCCACGAGCGACCCTCCGCTAGGGCTTGGATTCTATCGCGATAAATACCCGCAGCGTTGGTGTTGTACTTCGTGACTATATCGGTCTCCTTAGGGATGCCATACTGAGCTAAGAAAGCGTTAAGCTTGTCGTTGCCTCCTGATTCCATCTTCTTGACCTGGATGTCGGACCACGAGTCCATGGTCACCGATCGGACGAACGAGATGTGGACACCGAGGCCTCGGTGCTTGCCGGAGCACTCTAAGCACATGAACACGCCGTAGGACACCGACGCCCATTGCGGGTTCTTTTGTGAGCAGTCCACACAGATCTTGTTCGATGGCTGCGATTGCAGGTCCCGGAGCCGCCTCGACGCCGCCATTGAGATCCGACCCGATCCTAATTACGGCTAAATCGGATTGGCCAATGAGGAACGAAACAACGGAAATAGAAGACCACAAAGAGAAGAGAGATATAGAGAGAGAAGGAAAATTAATTTTTTTCTAAAAAAGTTAATTAAAAGTAATAATGAGGACTTTTTAAATATATTTTTAAATCAATAATAGTATGAAAATAGTTATTGATAATAATATAGGAATTTTGTAAAGTACAGAAAATTTTGGGATAAAGCTAAAAAAATATTTTATCTAGTTAATTTAGTTTTGTTTGTTTTTTAAAATTTTTTAGTTTTCTACTGCTATGACCGGGCCCAAGTTTCTCACTCCGGACCATTGGGCCGGAGTTAGGGCCTGATATTCAATCAAGTACTAGCTCAGGAGCTTAATCTCGACAAGGTATGAGACAATTCAATTTGACCGGTTTAATTTTTTAAAAATTAAAAATACAAAAAATGTACTTTTTATAAAAATATCATTTTATTATAAGTAAAATGTAAAATACAAAGTGGGACTAGATCTTTTGTTTTAATAATTATGTTCCAACCATGTTCCGAGTTCAAAATGATTTACGAAGTTAATTTGTAGGATTATAAAGCAATGTCATATTGGATGCAAAATAAAGTTGGAACAAAATAATAAAAAAAGATTTGAATCTTATAAAAAATAGGAGTAATAAAAACATGCTCCGTTCAATACGAATCAACTTGAAATTAACAAAATTGATTTAAGTTGATCAAAATTTAAATCGGGTTCAGATTTAATTTATTCAACTTAATCTGATTTGAATCTTAGAAATTTTATATAAAATAATGTAATTTTAAGTATCAACTATTCTCAACTTTATAAGTCAGATGTGACTTCAATCAAATCCCTTTCCTGTAATACAATGATAGAGAAGAAGGTAGAAAGCTACTAATTCTTCACAGGCAACATATTTAGAAACTGTTAAAATGTAAATATAAATTTTAAAAAATAAAAACAATTGAAAAAGACTATCTTTAATGAAAAATTTAAAATTTAATTAAAAAAGAGATTGTTAAATAAAAATTAATTAGTTTATTTTAGTTTATACAAACTAATTAATTTACAAAAATTGATCGAATGATTGATAAACTAATTAATTTTTAATAACAAAGATTATTAAACTAAATTAATCTGAAAAATTTAAAAAAAAAATAAAAAATTGATCAATTCAAAATTTTTATTGTTAAACTGATCATATCAAATCAATTTTTAAAACGTGGTTCAGAAACATACGATAATTCCATCGTCTACTTTCAGGATAGGCAACTTATGAACAAAAAATGATTTAACTTATTTGGTATATTAATTCTTTGAATTAGAACTTATTTTATGATGAGATATAAGAATAATTAATTATTTAAATTTAATTTAATTTTTTTTACCTTTAAATGATATGAAGTATATTAATTTATATTTATACAAATTCATTCGTATAAGATAATGATAAAATTTGTAGTCATTTTACTGAGTTAATGTTTCAATATCTTCTTATAATTTTTCATCGCTTCTCAAACTTCTTCGTTTTTATGCCCTTTTGTTTTTGTTTTATATAAAAAAACAGATGAGATATACTGACATAAAATATATTAAACTACAATTATTTTGATTCAAGTTTAGTTAGATTTAATTTGAAATTAACGGATAATTTTTTAAGAAAAATTGAAATTTAAACATAAAAATCTAGCTCGACTTGAATGAAAATCCATCATACTCAACTTTATTCAGAAAAGAGTTTAAAAAATATAAACCTCCTGTGTAGTTTAATAAACAAAAAATTCTACACTTTAAATTTTTTGATTTTTTTTCTAAATTTTAGTTAAATCCTTTCTTTGAAATTTCGAATAAAAGATAACAACGAAATACATAGGGTATAGATATTAAATATCACTAATATGAAAATCTAACTTAGCTCTTAAACTCAACAAGAACTAATTAAATTTACTTGAATTTAAGAGATATGTTAAATCAGTAGATAAACAATATTTAGTTGATATAAGGGTAATACTCAAGCTATGTGTATTTTATTAAATGTTTTAAAAAACTAAACTGAAAGTTAAACTAGTTAGTCAAAAAGTTTAAAGTTTAACAAGTTAAACTGATGTCAAATTGTCATATAATCGGTTAAAAAATAAATATAATTAAAAATTTTAAAATAAAATTAAAGGAAATTATCTTTACTCATAAAAGAAGTTGAAGTTTAATTAAAAAATAAGGTTGTTAAATAAAACTTAAATGCAATTTTCATAAAATTATATATTCTTAATTATTATAAATCTTTTAAAAGTACTTCACATATTCAACCCAAAAACTAATGTGTGGGTGATTATTAGAGAATGAGTCATTGAATTGACTCGATTATGAGAATCTTGAATAAAATATTACTTACGTGTCTGTGAATTTTCTCATAATGATGACTGTATAATTGATCATTTGACTTGAGATTACCAAGGTATCTCGTGTAGGAATTACTACGTTTTGATATTACTTATGAATTGTCATAGAATAATTTAGTCGGTAGTACTTGAATGCAATATGAATTATACGGAGATAGTTGAGTAAGTCAACAAAGGATTCGTCACTTTAAAGTAATTAGAGAGAATGTTCTATTGTTCTTGATTAGTGGTGATTTATGAAATTTTCTGGCCATAGTGAATTGACAATTGAAAAAGGCGTTTTCAAATTTCAATTATAAATTAAATACTAATTAGCAAGAACGAATATGATTGGATGAAAAGAGTAGACATTGTATTCATACTCTGTCCAATTGAAACATTGGATGATGAAAAGATCAAATTATACACCATAACTATGCATGGGCAGGATAAGTCCACTACTTTGACATTCTTGATATTTAAGTCATCATGACATGTTATTAGACGTCAATCTTGATCTATGACTATAAATTATTTGATTAGAGAATTAAAGATAAATTAAAACGAGTTTTAATTTATCTTATTCTAATTGTGAATTAAAATTAAAATTTATAATTATTGTCAATATATTAGGAATCTAATGGGTCACACATCAAAGAATAATTTGTAAAAACAAAATCAATGTAATTAAGTTGGACTTAATTATAAAGTTTGAGAAACTTTAGAGATCAAATATGAGATATTTGATTTTATTAAAATTAAATTAATTAGAATTAGAATTAGAATTTAATTATAATTATAATCAAAGAATTTAAGTTTAATAAAAATTAAAAATCCTAATAATTTTCTATAAATAGGAAGAGCACTTTAGAAGCTAACACTTCTGTCTTCTTCTTCTTAAAAGGTTAAAGATGTCAATGGGCCGAGCGAGCTGACCATGGTTGGCTGGTGGCCCAATCAACCAGTGTCAAAATCAGGCCTGATGGGCCGGATTCTTTTTGACATCCCTCAAAAGATCTTGAGAAATTGCTCTGTGGATACTATCAGAGATTGGACAATTGAATAGCTTATGGTTGACATATCAGAAAAGTTTTAAAAGGATTTTCAACAAGAACACGACCAAGGTACGATTTCTTGTTCGTTTGCATGTTTTATCCAAGTTTATTCAATTATCGGAATCTGTACAGAATCTGTAAAAAAAAATATTCAAGACTGTTCTTGTCTCATTATGAAAGTTGTTTTATGTATTTCTTTGCATAAAGTTACACTTGTGCAATATTTCTAACATTTAGTTTGCATGAGTGTTCTGTTGTTGCCTAAGCCCATGTTTATATGATGCTGGAAATTGTTTCTATTTGATTTGTCTATGTTAAACAAATGTTTTCGTGGCATGGCTCTTGAGAGACTTGCATATTAATTATGGAATTATTTTTCCCATTTGTTCTGGAACCCTTAAAGACAAATCAGAATGTGCGATCTAAAAACCCAGCTCTTCTCTCTGTGTGTTGCTTATCAAGATTTGAAAAAATTGTTTTCTCTACGCTTGCGATTTTCTGGCTGCCTTGTTTGCGTTTATGGATTACACAAATAAGTGGCTTAAAAGCCATTTGAGATGTTTCTCACCATTTCGCCGCTGGTGATGATCCAGTGGCAACACCACTGATTGGTGTCACCACCGTCAAACACGATAGGTGAAAAATCACCCTTGGACGCAGGCGGTGAGCAACTTGGCGGCGACAATTCACTGGTGTGGAGGGTTGACAGCCGACGGTTGAAGCAGTTGGAGGAACATGGGAACATCGGTTGGAAGAACATGAGACGGGTAAACAACGATGGGCGGGCATGAGACTTGTGCCTACCGTTCTCTAGCCATACATTTAGGAAGACATTAAGTCAACGTTCCGATTGACTGTGGGGCGCGCGCACTGCATGCACCCACACAGTCCTTCCAGAAACATCATAGAGGCTCTGCGCCAGACAGCCTCTCTTTCTTTCTTTATTTTTTATTGTTTTTAAAACCTTAAATTTTCAATTTAGTTAATTTAAGGGAAATTAAATTGATTTATACTCCTAACAAAATTGAAAAGTGTTTTACTAAAATTGTGAAAATTGTTTTCAAAGGGAATTTTTATTAGGAAAAGTTTTGGAATTTAATTTAATTTTAAGAGTTGAATTCTTAAATTAAATTTGTTATCAAATCAAAAATTAGAATGAAAATTTTTTTTAAACAATTTATTTCATAATTAGATTATGTTTGAAATTATAAATATAATGAGATTATATTATTTTGACGAGACCGAATTTTTTTTGAAATTTTAAATACCTTAAATAAATATTAAGTACACGTTAAGATCATGATAGTTGCCTTCCATTATTTGAGAATAAAACAAAAATTATGTTTATTGTTAGGCTTATTGAGTAAATTCAAGGTCACTTTAACTCACATATGATTTATTTTAAATTAATAGGTCATATTTGACTAAATTTATATGATTTGGATGAGTATATTCATGATTATATGAATTTAGAGGCAAAGTCAGGAATAATATATTTGACATATTTTGGTAAAGAGTTGTCACCTAGTGGTTCTATGAATCACATAAGATGTGATTGAAAAGTAGTTTTCTACCTAATTTAAATTTAGATGGTTTGTTAAGCAAACTCAAGATCAATTAATTTTAAATAGGATATTAGCCAACTAGGAAATTATTTGATAATTTCTATATTTAATAATGAGGGCTATTAATTTGATTAAAATAGTAAGAATAATTAAATAATTTTAAAGTCCTTATTTTATTTGATTTTGGATATAAACTAATATTTGCTCTTTTTACGTTTTTCAGTTATCAAATATGAAGATGAGTACTAAATTGACGTTGAGGAGCATTATGGATGCTAACAATTTGACTGGACCTAACTTTTCAGACTGGCTTCAAAACCTGAGAATAATTTTTAGGTAAGAGAAGAAACTTTACGTTCTTGACACTCCTACGCCACCAAAACCTAGTGTTGATGCAGCTGACAAAGTTTGGGAGAGGTATCAACATTATATCAATAACGTTGAGCAAGTCACATATGTGATGTTAGCTACCATGTCTCCTGAGCTTCAGAGGCAGCATGAGAATATGGATGTGCCTACTATGATTCTGTATTTGAAGGAGTTGTTTTCTGCGAAAAGTAGGGTGGAAAGATATCAAATCTTCAAGGCACTGTTTCAATGCAAGATAACATAATGATCTTTAGTCAACCTGCATGTGTTGAAGATGATAGAGTATATTAAAAAATTGTCCCAATTAGGTTTTGTAAGGGACCACAAATTAAGCGTTGATCTGGTGCTATAGACTCTAAGTTCAAACTTTTCATAATTCATTATGAACTTCAATATGAACCAAAAGGACATGAAATTGTCCGAACTGATGAACATGCTTAAGATTGTGGAAGAATGCCTTAAAGAAGGAACTTAATTCTATACTTGATGTTGGTCCTTTTAAATGCAAGAAAAAGGGCTCTAAGAAGAATAAGAACAAGAAACAGAAGGCTTCTACTAATGTAGTAAAGGCCAAAGGAGGTGTCAAGAAGAAGAGAAATGATAAGGGTACATGTTTTCATTGTGGAGTCAACGGACACTGGAAGAGAAACTGCCCATCTTATCTTGCTAGCCTGAAAGATAAGAAGCTTAAGGAAGCTGTCTCTTCAGGTTTGTTTATGATTGAGATCAATCTTTTTACTTTTATTCCACATTCTTAGGTATTAAATACTAGTTGTGGTTCTCACATATGTAATAACATGCAGATGTTAATAAAAAATAAATTGTTAAGCAAGAGTTGCTGCATTAGTTATAGGAAGTTGTAGTTTAGTTTGCCTTTTGGCCTTGTATTAGAACTTGAAAATTGTTGTTATGTTCCCGTTATTACAAGAAATATCATTTCTATTTCTTATTTGGATTTGAATGGATTTGTCTTTATTATTAAGAATAACAGTTGTTTTTTTAATAAAGATGATATTTATTATGGATCTAGATTACTTACAAATGGTTTGTATGAGTTAGATCTTGAAAGGTTAATTCTTAATATAAATAGCAAGAAAAGAAAGTTAAGTAATCAAAATCCATCTTATCTATGGCATTGTAGGTTAGGTCATATCAACGAAACTAGAATAACAAAGTTACATAAAAAAGAATATTTGGATCATTTTGATTATGAATCATATGAAACTTGTGAATTTAGTTTATTGGGAAAGATGATCAAACTACCCTTTAGTGAAAAGGGACAATATGGTAATGAGTTACTAGAGTTAATACATTCAGACGTATGTGGGCCTATGTCCACTAGTGTTAGAGTTGGATATTCGTATTTCATTATGCTCACAGATGATCATTCTAGATATGGTTATGTATACTTAATGAAACAAAAGTCTAAATCTTTTGAAAAGTTCAAGGAATTTAGACTTGAGATTGAGAAACAAACTGGTAAAAGTATTAAAATACTTAGATCAGATTCAGGTAGTGAATACTTGGACCATGAGTTTCTTGGTTACTTAAAAGAGAATGTGATTCCCTCACAGTGGACTCCTCCTATAACTCCACAACATAATGGAGTTTCTGAGAGGAGAAATTGTACTTTATTAGATATGGTACGTTATGTGATGAATCATGCAGTCCTTCCTATCTCCTTTTGGGGATATATAATTTAAAACGCAACATACCTTCTAAACAGAGTTTCATCCAAATCAGTTGACAAGAGACCATATGAGATATGGATTGGTAAAAGACCCAGATTGTCACACTTAAAGATTTAAGGATGTGATGCATATATGAAGCATGCTATATATGATAAGTTTCCAACTAAATCGGATAAATGTAAATTTGTGAGGTATCTGAAATAGAGTTTCGAATACCAATTTTACAATCCTATTGAGCAAAAGGTGTTTGTCTCAATACATGCTACATTCTTATAAAGATAATTTATTATTAAAGAAAGTAGTGGGAGTGAGGTAGAACTTAGTAAAGTTCAAAAGCCATAAATTCACATCGAAATGAAACAAAAACCTTAAGTTGATACATATGATGTATAACTAAGCGTTGAAGAGACACATAGTCCACAATGCACCAGTAGGATACGCCATCCCTCCATTAGATTAAATATACATATTGAGCAGGGAAAGGATAATGTATCGCTCATACACGATGAGCCTACTAATTTTAAAGAATCAATGTCTGACACGAATTCTTTAAAATTGCAAGAAGCTATGAGATCTGAAATAGAACCCATGTACACTAACCAAATATGGACTTTGGTGGATGCACCTGATAGTATTGTACCTATTAGATGGAAGTGAATTTTTTAAGAGAAAAACTGACATAGATGGCAATGTATATATGTTCAAAGCGAGGTTAGTGGCTTAAGGTTACAAACAAAAACAAAGGAGTTGATTTTGATGAAACCTTTTCGCCAATAGCTATGTTAAAATCCATCGGGATCTTGCTAGCCATAGCAGCATATCATGATTATGAAATTTGGCAGATGGATGTCAAAACAACATTTCTTAATGAGAATTTACAGGAGGATCTGTATAAGACACAACCTGAAGGTTTTTAATCCAAGAGATTTCGTAATCAAATATGCAAGTTACAAAGGTCCATTTATGGACTTAAGCAAACATCACGGAGTTGGAACATTTATTTTGATGATACAATTAAAGAGTTTGATTTTATAAAAAATATGGATGAATCATGTGTCCATAAGAAGGTTAGTGGGAGCCATAAGAAGGTTAGTGAGAGTGCAATCATTTTTTTAGTACTATATGTGAATGATATATTGCTAATTGGTAGAAATACCTATGCTTCAGTCCGTAAAGATTTGGTTGTCTAAGAGCTTCTCTATGAAGGATATAGGAGGATGAGCCTATATTCTAGGAAAGATTGTCCCAATCCACGTACATAGATAAAGTACTAAAAAGGTTTAACAAGGAGACTCCTAAGAGAGGATTCTTATCTATGTCTCATGAGATTTATCTCTCACAAAGTATGTGTCCAAAGATACAAGAGGATAGAGATAAAATGGATTGTATTCTATATGCTTCAAGAATTAGATCAATCATGTATGTGATGCTATGTACTAGACCAGATGTCTCTTATGCTTTGAGCATAAGGAGCAAGTTTCAAGCCAATCCAGGTGAGGGTCCCTAGATGACTGTGAAAAACATTTTAAAGTATTAAATAAAAACTTCAAATCTCGATGATAGTAGATCACACAGTCAGGGTACATCTTCACTATATATAGTAGTGCGATAAGTTGGACGAGTTACAAATAACTAACCATTATAGATTCAACAACTGAAGTAGAGCACATTTCAGTGTTAAAGGCAACAAAGGAAGCAGTTTGAATTAAGAAATTCATCACTAAACTTGGAGTGGTTCCTAGCATTATTGAGCTTATAGTATTGTACTGTGACAACAATGGTGGAATTGCACAGGTAAAGAAACTAAGGTCTCATCAACTGTCCAAATATGTACTCAAAATGTTTCACTTGATCAGGGAGATAGTGGAGTAGAAACACATAGTATTAGAGCGAGTTCTCACTGAAGAGACTCTTGTAGATCCCCTCACTAAGTCATTGTCTTAAAAGAGACACGATCGATATATGGAGGGATATGATATAAGATACATAGGTGATTGACTTTAGTGCAAGTAGGGGATTGTTAATTTATGCCCTTACAGCCAATCGATTGGATGTAAATTAATGTATGACATTATTTTTAATAAATGAAAAGCTTTCTTTATCTTTGTGTATTAATTTAATTACATTTGATGTTTTAATACTAAAGATAAAATCCCTGTAACAATTAATGTATAATTGAAACTATGATGAAATCATAATTGTGAAGTTCAATTTACTTTTACGTATTGTTCCTACATGTTCATAGTTGCAGTTTCATCAAAATGGGATATTGTTGAAATGGAAAAACTAGTACATATTATGTTTCTTTCTTTTGAAGAAAGTAATTCATCTCATAAATTAAAGAATGGAGATACGTAAACTAATGTGTAGGTGATTATTAGAGAATAAGTCACAGAACTGACCCGACTATGATAATCTTGGATGGAATATTATATATGTGTCTGTGGATTTCCTCATAATAATGGTCGTATAATTGATCCTTTCACTTGAGATTATCAAGGTATCTCATGTGAGAATTACTATGATTTGATGCTACTTACGAATCTCCATAGGATAATTTAGTTGGTAGTACTTGGGTACAATATGAACCATACAGAGATAGTTAAGTAAGTCAATATCGTCACTCTAAAGTAATTAGAAAGAATGTTCTACTGTTCTTGATTGGTAATGATTTATGGAATCATCTAATCAAAGTGAATTGACATTTGAAAAAAGTGTTTTCAAATTTTAATTATAAATCAATTACTAATTAGCAAAAACGAACATGATTGGATGAAAAGAGTATACATTGTATCCATACTCTATCCAATTGGAGCAATGGATGATAAAATGATCAAATTATACATCATAATCATGCATGAACACGTTAAGTCAATCATTTTGAAATTTCTGATATTTAGGTATTCATGACATGTTGCTAGATGTCAATCTTGATCTATGATTATAAATTATTTAAATGGAGAATTAAAGATAAATTAAAAAGGTGTTTTAATTTATCTTATCCTAATTGTGAATTAAAATTATAATTTATAATCACTACTAATATATTAAGAACCTAATGGGTTACACATCAAAGAGCAATTTGTAAAAGAAAAATCAATTTAATTAAGTTGGACTTAATTATAAAGTTTGAGAAACTTTAGGGAACAAATATAAGATATTTGATTTTATTAAAATTAAACTAAATTAATTATAATTATAATTAAAAAAATTTAATTTTAATAAAAATTAAAAACCCTAATGATTTTCTATAAATTGGAAGAACATTTTAAAAGATACCAATTTTGTCTTCTTCCTCTCAAAAAGCCTTGAGAAATTGCTCTATAGATATCATCAGAAGCTGGTCAATTGAACAACTTGTGGTTGACAAATCGAAAGAGTTTCAAAAGGATTTTCAACACGAACACGACTAAGGTACGATTTCTTATTCGTATTCATGTTTTATTTAAGTTTATTCAATTATCAAAATCCGCTTGAAATTTGTAAAAAAAAATTATTTCCTGCTACACCTGTGATTCAATCACGGTTGAATTCCAACATATATTTCTTTCATCATTACATACCCAGTTTGAAGTTCTGCAATGAGGCGGAGTCTGGGGAGGTTTTATAGTACGCAGCCTTACCCCTACATAGTAGATAAACTGTTTTTCAATAAACCCACATGAAGATGTGGCAGGTAAAAAAATGATGCAGAATAACAGAAGCAATAATTAAAGAACTGGCACGCATAAAAATTTAGTGACTAGAAACGCACTATCGTCCGTGTTATAGTGGTGCTACAAATCCTATAAAGAGATCAAATTAAAACAAAGTAAATTTGAAATTTCTAACCAAGCACGAACACTGCAAAAAGAACTACCAACAATAACAGTAACAACAGTTTGTGGAGGAAAAGGTCAAGCTGGCTTTTTTTCTGAGTGTTAGTCTAAGAAGGCCAAAATACTTCTCACTAGAAAGTTCTCAGCAGCTGCAAAATGAATTCTACGATCAAATATAACAATTTCATATGGTAAAAATAAAATGTTTAACATATTAATTTCCAATAAAAAGCAAGCAATTGTACAGGTCATATGTGCATGTTAGTTAATGATCAAACCACCATTCCCAACATGAGCTGATTCCTGATTACTGCATCAACAATCTCACGTCAACTCAGTTTCAAATTTGTCAAATAGGGCCTTAAAGGATACAGGGAAGCTTGAATAATCTGATTCAGATTCCTAGTAAAGCCACGAAGAAGCAAGGCATACAGGATATTGCCCCTAAAGCACTAACAACATAGTCAAAATCATCAAAATACAATATATGTGTCCAAATCTCCTGTTACTACTTGATATTGCGAGACATATTATTCCAATTATTCATAAAACTAAAATCATAGGGTCCCACGAAACAATGAGAGATGAAAGTTTGAAATAATAGCCTCTGATAGACATCCCCATTTATCCTCGTGCAGTGACAGCAATGTAGTGAATAAAGCAGAAGCTTTAACACTATGCAATGGCATTAAAGACAGAGGACCACTCAACTCCATGGGAAAAAGCTGTTCAATCACCATAGTAGGGATTCTGATCGTATGATTAGAAACTTGTAAGTCTTTATAAAGACGTCACTAAACAAATTCACAATCGTGGAACAAAAGTTAATACCAGAAAATGGATCGATAATTCTTATGAACAAATGAGCTAATATCCAAAAACAGAATAGCACAATCAAGACAATTTTTAATTCCAAATTTGAAGTGAAAAATCAGATTAAAAGTAAAACACTAAGTAAAGTAAGGGGATATAACAGCAAAAATTCAAGGATGGGTTCAACAGGTTTTGCTCATTCTCAAAACTTTTTTACATGATTTGGCTCATCTTACGTTAACCAAAGAATGATAACCAGTAAACAATTATAACCCAGAAAGCAAAAAAAGCAGAATTTTACTTGGCTGATTCTTCTTTTCCTCTAGATTTCTCTGCAACTCAGGACTCAAATCTTAAACTAAGACCAAAACAAGCAAATAAGGATATGAACCTCAAAAGAGCATAAGAGAAAAATAATAAACACCAAAGATTAATGCTAAAAACCGACATGGAAGAAGTGAGCTTGTGGAGGGAGAACCGAGATGCAGAGGAGAGTTTGGATGTGAAGAGCCCACTAAAGTTAGGAGCTTTTGAAGCCGAAGATAAGAACTTTGTTATTGACTTGGCAAAAAAAGTTTTAGCAGAGGCTGAATATATTTCTTTGGACTCCAAAAACCTGACTATATTTCTGATTTATTTTTATTTAAAAAAGTTGATTAGTTTATAAAATTGACCGAAACTATAAACTGAATCATTTTTAATAATAAAGATTATTAAAGTAAATCAAACTAAAAAATTTAAAACCAAATCAGAGAGTCAATCGGTTTAAAATTCTTACAGTTGTAGAGGTCGAATCGATTGAATTTTTTAATTATTGAATTTATCATTATTTTCCAATTAGATTCTAAAAAGATATTTTTCTAAAGAATAAAAATTATTAAAAAATTCAAGTATTTTAAAAATTATGAGTAACCTACGAGCCAAACCATTTTCCCAACGTTTTTTTTACATTGGAAAAACAAAAAAAACCCCAAACTACAGTTCAAACTAGCGCATAATTTTGCGGTACAACGTTCCCTGTTTGTCTCGTTGGAGGATCTCCAGTATTGTCATCGACGGTTCCTGAAAAGTATGTAGTCCTTGACTGGCAAGAGTGGCAATTGAGGCCAGTCTATCTGCACACTGGTTCCCTTCGCGATAAACATGCTGAAGTTTCACTTTCTAATCGTGTTGGAGGAGTCCACGGGTACGTGTTATCAAAAGGTTGTCATCAGATAAAACAAGATGAGAAGAGGATAAGATGTTTATAACTTCGAGGGAGTCCATTTCTACGATAACTCGTCTATAACCCAAATTACAAGCTAAATTGAGCCCCGAATAGACTCCCCATATTTTGGCATGGAGTGGCGAGCCTTTTCTATGTGTTGAATAAATTTACCGCACCACTAGCCTTGCCAGTCTCGAATAAGCCCCCTAGTAGTAACATGGTTAGTGCCTTGTTTGATTGCTCCATCTGTGTTTACCTTGACCCAGTTCTCTGGAGGTTTTGTCCACCCCACTAATCATCCCATGGGGAGTCCCTGCGTTGGGAACATACAGTTTTCCGCTATCCTTGCCTTTTCTATCCATTCCACATAGTCTAGAACGGTTCTGTTACCGTCTTCCAGCCAAACTAAGTCAGGTTCAAAAACACTTTTAGCTTCACCAATGCCATAATTAGGGCCCCATTTCCAGCCACTTGACGTACAATTTGGTTACAGCGGTGCAAAATTGCGACGTCAACTGGGAATGGCATAGGACCACAGGAGTAACATGCAGCCAGCTAGAGAGAGGTTCAGGCATTGCCATGATCCGTGCACACAATAAACGAGCTGTGTTTTTGTTCGCGTGTAGGTGAAGGGGTCAGATTTTTTCATAACTGGAATTCATTTACCTCATCAAAGCAACCACATGCTGCTTCATCGTCATCGTACATGTAACTAAACCAACAAATCCTTTAATTCCTTCATTTGAACTTGACCTTTAAAGGCAATAAAGATGTTATATCCAACAATGACGAGTCGTTTTCAATTAAAATATTACGATTATAACACAACAAGTCAACTTTATTACACATGTAAGTTCAATCAAATCCCTATCATCTAAACCAATAATAGAAGAAGAAAAATAGAAAGAAGTCGAAGAAAACTTAGAACAATAACAACGACATTAAGTGAGAATTATGTTGAAACGTGAAATCTAAAGAGGATCAACAGTACGTAGCCTTATTCTAACATAGCAGAGAGATTGTTTCCAATGGACTATATGATAATTGTCATCGATTACCTAGAACGATAGGCAGCTTATGAAGGAAACATTATTTACAAATTGCTACAAAAGTTTTAAATTATTGGTATATTAATTCTATGACTTCAAACTTGGGTAATTCTCTAAATTTAATTTAAAATTCTTACTTTGAAAAGCACCATAAAAAATAATAATAAAACGCGAAGGTACTTTTCTTATAATTAATATTTTAATTTGATTTTAGTTTGATCTAAGTTAATTTAAAGCAAAAATTTTAAAAAGCTTTGAGCATTAAATTAAGAAAACTTGACTCAGCTCGGTATGAAATCTAATCAAATTTGAGTTTTTAAAATAAGCTTAAATATATATCAAATTGAGTTTGACCTAAGTCAAAATTAACGAGCAAAGTTTTAAAAAAGTTAGGGATGACAATAGGTAGGGTTCAGTTCATCTATATATATTTTTATGACTCAACCCATATTCATATCTATATTCATATCTATCAGTTTTTACGATTTACTACCTATATCCAAATTCATTGGATTGCTAAGGTTTTTAGATATCCATCGGATTGCATAGCAAGTAAAAATATAACTTCTACATAAAAAATATAAAAAGCAGATTTTTGCGAACGCTCCAAATCAAAATTTCTTTAATAATAATAAATCAAAATTTTGATTTGTATGTCTTAAAAACATCATAAAATTGAAATAATAAAAATCATAATGTCTAATGCAAAGAGTAACATCCATTTTTCATAATCAAGAACTGGAACAAAGACTGAAATATCCAAAGCTTCAAATTGTCTTTGCATGAATTCTACAGCATTCAAAACTTCTTCTCCATATCATTTGCATTATTATCATCTTATAAGAAAATAAAATATGGTGAAAAAGATGAGGACTAGGAGTAAAGTGAAGATTTTAAAGTTTTTTTTAATTATTAATATTTTATTATATTTAACCATAAAAATTCAAAAAAAATAGAAAAAAAAGAGATAATAAAAAATGAGTAGGATATGGGTATCATCGATTCAGGTTATCACTAGACTCATATCCAAATCTATATCCACATTCATTTTTTAGCATCCATTTAAAATTCATTTTTAAGCCTCCATGTCTATTTTTCGGGTTGGATAGTACAGATATTAATCAGATTGAAAATCCACTATGATCCCTAATTATGAGTTTTAAATTTGGAAGAGCCTAATTGAATTAGATATGAAATACAATTGAGTTTGAGTTTTTATAATAAGCTCAAATTTGTTTAGAAAAATTTAAATTTAATTCGAATTCATATCGATCCACATTAAAATTAATGAGCAAATTTTTTTTTAAAAAAATTGAGTTTTGAATTTAGAAAACCTAACTCAATTTGATCTGATTTGAATTCTCAAAATAAGTTCGATTTAAAAAATCCTAACCAGTCCAAATCTTACAAGAACCTAATTCCGATCCGATCATTGTTAATATCAATATTAAAACTGAGGTCCAGGCGGGCCTGACCATTCCTAAAGCAAGTATGAAGACCCATTGTGAACCACTTGAATTGCAATTTGGGTGCAATGAATGAAGCAAAATTGCGACGTAAGTAGAGGACCACAAGAGTAACTTGCAGCCAGCTTGAGGTTGAGACTTAGACAATGTCACGTCCCCTTTGCACGCAACAATTAGCCAACTGTATTTGTTTGTATAGGTGCAGGCCGTTGGTCTAATTTTACTTAAACTACAGTTTTTTTGGAACAGAACATTGTATATTTACGTAAGATCTATATAAATATGTGGATAAAATTAAATAACACAAGATTGAAATATTTAAATCGAAACAGACAAAATCTACGGTAATTTTTTTGTCTCGTTAAGTTTCAAAGTAACCACACAATGATTGGAATAAACCTTTCAAGTTTTTTCGTGTTATATCAACTTTTAATGTAATAAAGAAGTTGTTTTCGTGATTAGACAAAGGAAACAGACTTTTTGTTCTCATTATCCTAATCCAACTATCCTAATCCAACTACATTCCCAGCCATTTATTGCAATAAATAAATAAGAATTGGACAACCGGAATGACTTGGTCATAGGATAGCAAAGCATAAGGAACAGGACATCTATTCCCTTATCGACAATTTTCAATCAAACTAGGCTACCTACGATAGAAACAGGCTTGTCTCCAACTTGGATTATAAGAGTAATCTAGTAAAAGTAATGTCTTTTAAATTGTGTATTATAAGTTATTTAATAAATTAATAAATTTAAATTAAATGACAAATTCAATTTAAATAAATAACTAAAAATTGCCTCTATAGAAGTTGAAATGACTATATTCATCCTAAGTGATCGAACTATGTTGGAACTGAAGAGTCCACTTTCTTAGAAAATCTGCATCATGAACCTAGTGGTGAAACATACTCGCAAGTTTTGACATCATATTTCAACCCAAAATTTTAAGATATTAGGTTCATAGGTCCTTTCTACTTATATGCCATTCATTAATGTTATCTCTTTCTAACGTGAAATTCTTACTTACACTTGACATCCCAACAAACTAATCATATGAATTCTTAAATCGGCAAAGAAAGCGAAGTCATAAATATTTCCTATCTCTTAGAAGTATGTGTTTCGTATGCATTATTTGGAAAAAGTCAAAAGTAAGAGTGTGAATTGTGAATACATCAGATTAAATTCATTCCCACTACTTAGCATTAAATCGAAGGCGGTTCTTAGATTGGTAAAGTTTGATGGAGTCACACATCTGCTTTTATTAGTGTACATGCACACAGCACAAGCATGAAGACGACATTGAGTACCATAGTTGACAAGTATAATTCAATCTATTCTATTTCAATGAATTATGGAAAATCAATCCATTTAATAGTGTTCACGCCTTTCTTCCTTGAGCATATGGAAGAAAATAGGGTAGAGAAAAGACTAGAAGAGGGCATAGAGATGGTAAGGTCATAGTCCGACTAGATCCAAAGAAACAGAATTTTTGAAAAATTGGTTAAAAGAAGGTGTTAGTGAATATATAAAATCAATTAAGTTGGTCTAACATAATAACTTAAGCTATTATGATGAAACGGTCACTTAACATGATATCAGAGCCAAGTAGTATCAAAGCCTGTGCAAGTTTCAAGTGCAGAGGGCTTTCACTTAAAGGGGCATATTAGTGAATATATAAAACCAATTAAGCTGGCTTAACACAATAGCTTAAGCTATTGTGATAAAACAATCACTTAACAGAAAGTATTCAAATAAAGATTATATTTCCTTTTCGATTAAAACCGCGGCATTGATGAAAGCCAAAATTTCTTCATCTTCATGGAGATTGAATGAAAAAGAAAATATAAAAAAAATCTTTTTAAATGGTTTGGAAAATGGAAACTGAATTGCCTTTTGGCTTTTACTAAAACCAATTTTTCAGTTTTTGACTCCATTTTAAGCAACTCGAAAAAATAATTAATAAATTGAAAAAGATTTTATTTCTTTTCAAAGTCCTAGAACTAAAAAAAAAATCTTTTTCAATTTATCAAAAGAAAGAAAAAACTAAGTCATCAAAAAAATGGGCTTTATAAAAGAAATAATAAACTTTCACAATAAAAAAGAAATTCAATTCTATTATTTCGATTCATCACTCAAAATTTAAAAATAATTATTCATCAAAATATAATAAAACAATATTCAATAAACCATAAAATTTAAGTATGAGATCATCTCAAATCACAAAAGAAAAAGACTGTTGTCATTCTTAATTTAAAATATAAAATTAAAAAAACTCAAACGCAATTAGAAAGTCATCCTAATCTAAATCGATCAAATTCGAATCCTTTTACAAAACTTGATAACTTTATTTAAAGAAATGTAAATAGTTATTTAAGTTTTATGTATAACCTTCAAAGATGAAGCAAGGTGATGGAACAAACCCAAAATAGAGCTGTAAAAGAGAGCACGGCAAGTAATTCATGGTGGTTGCCTCTTGACCATCTTTAATTACACTTTGGCTTTTTCATGAACCTACGTATTGCAATGAATGTCTATTAAGTAATGAACATTACACAATGACGCACATTGTTGTATGAAATGAATGAACATTAATGATTCGTTGTTTGTTACTCTCTCCTATCTAAAATAAGTGTCGTTTATTACTCTCTCCTATCTAAAATAAGTGTCGTTTTAAAGGGATTTTAATTATTCAAAATAAGTATCGTTCACGATTTTTCATGCATGTTTATAATTTTATTTCCAAAATTACCCTTT
>JANVCQ010000005.1:46382520-46397020 GCA_025531925.1 Erythroxylum plowmanianum | reverse complement strand
ATGCATGCATACATACTTTGCTTTTGCTTGTTTGCAGATAGGACTAGGAGTTCCCTTATAATTTGCTCTTGCTTTCTTCCATCACCCGAATTTGTTGGGATTTTTTTCATAAATATATTTAATATTTCAATTAACATAAAATTTAGGTTTTTATATGTATATATATATATATTAATGAAAAAGTCTCCCTTTTCAAAGAAAATTTATTGTCCTTATTTCTGAATTTATAATTAAAAACATGTTAATAACATATTTTGCTTAATCTATTTAACCAATTCGCGAGTGAAGCAATTGTGTCGCAGTTCACACTTGAGGTGAATGAACGGTCATGTTTGTTTTAGTTAATTTTTGGTTTTTGTTTTCAAAATTAAGAGAAAAATATGTTCATAACATTAGGGATTAAATTGTTCTTTTGGCCATTATATAACGTAATTTGTAGAATATAAATAAAATAATTAAAAAAAAGAGTGATAAATAAATAAACGCCCCTTTTGAAATTTCAAAATTTGAAATTGACTACTTTGTACAAAAGAGTTTAATTCTACATGCTAATTATAACCCGGTTTGACCTAATTTTGGCTCGAATTGATTCAGTCATAGGCAAGCTATGAATTAAAATAGTCCGGCCGACCGGAAAAACAAAAGCAATGTCGCTTTGTAATTAAAAAAAAAATATATGGATAGGCTGAGCCGAGCTAACTTCGATTTAGGGATCATTCGGTCCAACGCGATATATAAATTATAATGCAATTAATCGCAAATATATATAAAAGTTTAATCGATAAAAAAAAAAAAGGGTCCGCGTATGTACATGTATACAAACGTCAGACGATCACCTAATACCGTAAGAGGAGGGTTTTACCAGGGTTTGGCGGCCCTTATAAACAGCTCCTAAATCTCACCCCCCATTAGAGCGTTCCATGGCATTCGCTTCTGTGTTTCGACGCTCTGTTCTCGGGGTTTCGTCAAATTTCTCATGGACTCGGTTATATTCGACGACGCTCACTTCTCCTAAACTCTTTGTTAGTGGTATGCGTTTTGGTACTCAGATTCTGTGTTTCCTATTCTTAGTTCGCTTTCATTTTTCATAATACTTGTGGATCATTTAGTATGTGCCCCACTGCTGAAACAAATTTTGATTTGGATTATTTAGTGTTCTGGTTCTTGAAATTAAATTTCGAAGGTTCTGACAACCCATCTCGTGGTTGCTCGATGTCTGTCTGTAAATTGTTCGAATTTGATTATGAACTGCACATTTCTGGGGCTTAAATTTCATTTAACATGTCCAAAATTGAAGAATCAGAGAGGCATCATCTTCTGAACTGAATAGGACAAAATTAAGGAAGAAGAAGTGCTGATGTCTGTAAAGTATGTTGTTAGTTTCAGCTAAGTTGAATTGTATTCAGGGAAGCAAATTTTGCTACTAACCGTGGACAGCTTTTGCAACTAACTGGACTTTCAAGATTAACAACAGATGAGAAGCTGAGAGAGGCATTTGCTCCTTTTGGTCAGCTTGTTGAAGGTAATGGCAATTCTCTCTTTTCTATTATTATTTTGCTTGCTGCCCTCTGATCTCCTTCGCTGTGGCTGACCAGCGAAAGTCATCATCGATAGGCCCACCGGGAGATCGAAGGGGTTCGGTTTTGTGACTTATACTAACATGGAAGAAGCTGAGAAGGCTCGTGAAGGTATGAACGCCAAATTCTTGGATGGTTGGGTTATCTTTGTCGACCCGGCGAAGCCGAGAGAGTATAGGCCACCACCTCAACCTGAAGCAGAGCAATCTGTGACTGGTTTTACAGCTAACAAGACTGTTGGATGGTGTGGGTAATTGCATTGGAAGCAATCACATGTTCAGGTCAGTGTTCTTCTCATGAGGGGTTTAGCAATTCAAGCTGGAAAAGAACATGATGTTTACAAATATTAATGATTTGTTTTGGGAACAAAGGATGTAAAATTAAACTTTATCGTATATTTATCACATCTGGAAACAACCTCTCTACAATGTAGGGATAAAACTGCGTACTATCAGCCCTCTCAGACCCTGCTTCATTGCAGTACTTCGGAGTATAATGATGATGATGGTGTATATTTATCACATAATTTGCATTCGCTGCTTCTCCATCCAGCTCTATTAGAAACGGGTTGGAATGTCCGAAGCCCGACAGCGGCCTATTTTGGACCAAGTTGACCGGGCCATGGCGGATTGGCCGTCCTTGGTCCATTAACATTTATGCTTCAAGCCCAAATTTCTGAATAGACAATAAATAGATACATGGAAAAAGAAAAGGCACTATTTATACACATCCCAGATTACACACCATATGAACTTGCATAATTTTTAAAGAAAAGGCAATATAGAAAGGATTAGATCTTAAGGGGTGACCTATGGTGTGATACAAGTGTTTTCAACACATCGCTTTCGATAAAGTTTGAAGTTTTATCAATTTAAGAGTATTATGTAAGAGTAAGGCTGCGTACTACGAGATTTCTCCAGATTTCGCTTTATTGCAGGATTTTAGATTGGTGTAATGATGATGATGAAATTCGATGGAGTATTAGCTTATATTTAAAATTTAATTAATATGCATTTAAATTTATTAATCATGAATAATTATAAAATACAAAAAAGAAAAATTCTAATCAATTTTTTTATATCAGTAGATTTTACAATTTGTATTTTTGGATGTGTTTTTAATAAATTAATATTCAAAATTATTTAATTAAAATAAATTAATTATGAATCAGTTATTCAGAATCAAATGACAATTTTAATTCACTAACATTTATGATTGATCTTTCGTTAAAGTAGGATTGACATATGATCGTGTATGACTTAATTTTGATTTGAAATTTTTTACTAACATTTAGGTCTAGTCCAATTGATTAGGCTTGACAATAGATCTCAATCGGCCGAAAATCTATCTTCGGGTTCAGGCATAATTAAAGGGTTGATTACAAAATAAATCTAAATTTTTATCAATTTTTTTTATTATAACTCGAACTTTAAAAGGTAACAATAAAATGCCTAAATTTTAAATTTTTTTCAATTCTAGTCTAAACTTTTAAAAGTAACAATAAAATGTCAAAAATTTCAATTCTTTCAAATTTAGCCTGATGTTATCTTCTATTCTCTCAATGCCTTGAGCTCATTGTCTTTTGTTTGCTTTTTTGACGTCCCAATCTACTCTTACATTACAGTATACGACATTAGTAAGCTTTCGTTTTTAGTTCGTTCTCCTGATATCTTTAGTGTAAGGGCGTCAAGGTTTTGTAATATGAATATAGAATGATGAAGTTAATAAGAGAACAAACTGAAAACGAAAAGAAAAATTAAAATCAAAGTGTAAGATCGTTGAGGCTCATTTTAATCATGTGATTAAACATCTTTTCATTAATCTTCATTTGTTGTGTTAATTTTGATAGACGTATATTAATAGTTAAGATTCTGAAATGTATAGTAAATCACGTTAGTAAACTTAATGGAAATATTAATGTTGACATAGAATTGAAAAAAAAAATAAAAGTTTAAATATTTTAATGTTATTTTTTGCAATTTGGGCTATAATTGAAAAGGTTGAAAATTTAAGTACTTTTTAAAAATTTGATAAGGCTAAGTTAAGTATATATTATTTATTATTCTAAAAAATGACGTCGTTGTAATTAAAATTTAAAATTCAAACTTTAAAAAGTTTGAGCCTAATTTGAAGTACGAACAATTCAAGCCGAACCTATTAACTTCTGGCCTATCGGATTAAAATTTAGACTTTAAAAATTTTGAGAAAATTGAAGACTTTAGGTCGATCGGGACAAATTTTGTTGACCCTACAATTGATTTTTGGATTTGGACAAAGATAACATTATTGGATTAGCCGAATTATTCCTCCTAAATTTAAGTTTGATTAATTCGAATTTTTGTCGATTAATTCGAAATTGGAATAATCTGTAGTTTATAAAATCACAGTTACCAAGACAAGACTCCCATCGCAATTCGATTTGACAGCTACACCGGCAAAAGTATCGTGACGCTTTTTGAGGTTTTGTCCGGCGAGAATATAAATATACACGTGCATTGCGTAAAAGACAATCAATGAGCGAGAGCTTTCGAGTGTGATTCGATTCCAACATAGCCCAAACAAAAGCCCCCTTCCCTTCCCTCCTTCTTCAGACACTCCACACCTTTACCAGAACATGTACACCTCCACGCCTCCACACTTCCTATCCGCTACAGTCCCTCGCTCACACGGCCTGAAGGTTAGTTAGCAGTTACAGCAGCCTACTTCGGCTTTTCTTTTTCTCTCGTATCTTCGGCTAAAACCTATGTGTGCATTTGCAGAACTTGACATCGAGCGGCTTCCGTTTTAGAGTCTTTACGGTTTCTTCGACTCTCAGTGAAGCTTCCAATTACATTCCGGCTGCTCCCATTCTTCTCCCCGAAGGACCATGGAAGCAGGTCAATACCACCGCTCATTTGTTATTTTATTTGTTTTTCTTTCTGGCTAGTGTGGAACTTGGTTTATTTTGGTTTGATGTGGAATTAGCTGGTTTATTGGCTTAGCGTTGTTGTGCGTGTAGATTCCTGGTGGAGTAACCGCTCCTAAAGGATTCAAAGCGGCGGGAATATATGGTGGTTTGCGTGCGAAAGGAGAGAAGCCCGATCTCGCCCTTGTTACTTGTGATGTTGATGCTGTAGCCGCAGGTAGTTCTTACTGTATTTTGTTATAGTGACATTTATGAGTTTAGATAATGATTTTATTCTCTACATGTTTTGGGGTTTGGGACTGACGATTACTATTTTAGGTTTTTAATGTTGGAGATTTTCTGATTCTTACAGGTTCATTCACTACCAACATGGTTGCAGCCGCACCGGTGTTGTATTGTAAACAGGCATTGGAGATTTCTAAGACGGTAAATTCAGGATAAGAGTTTGGAAACTTCATTTGTTCATATCATTGATCATTCATTTTATGGAGTAGGTTGTAGTGGCATCGGGTTATGGTACCACCATGTTCTTGGAACTATTGAGCTTATTTTTCTTCTTTAGTTTTACGGATTGGCATTTGCAGTTAGTTTTCAATTCTTTACTGCATGATACTCTAACTCTACATATTTATGCTATTTTATACCTCTTTTGCATTTTATCTTGGGGGCTTATTTTGAGCGTCAGTATGTTATAGGTGGTAATGTCTGATGCTTACTGAACTAAGTGCAGGACGAAGGGACTAATATGTGTTTACATGATCCAGTGCTATCTCTAAATTTTGATATTAATTTATATCTCAGACAAAATTTACTAAAAGTTAAGTCCTTGTAATGCCCTCAGCGATCACTTAAAACACTGTGGTATTTGAGTGGAAAAATGTATTGCTTAAAGTCATAAATATTGTTTGTTTGATGGTCAATCAGCTTAGGGTTGATTGTAATTTATACTAGCATAGCCATAGATTAAAAGTCTAAAGCTCTATTTCTTCTTCAGGCACGTGCAGTGATGGTAAATGCTGGTCAAGCAAATGCGGCAACAGTAAGCTTCTGCCAAGAATTCTACAATTGCTAACTTTCCTATTTTCTTACTTCCTTTTTAGGGATTCATTGTTATTTATATATTCAGTTGCATATTCCTGTTTGAATGGATTACATGGAGAAAAAAATCATTATTTTTGGCTTTTCAATCTTGCCATTATTTCCAAATTATATGGGTTGCTTTACTCAATCTGACCACTTGCTTTTATCATTAAATTCTTGACTAAGAGATGCCTTCAATGATATCCAGGGTGATGCAGGTTACCAAGATTTGCTAGAATGTGCTGATAAGCTTGCTGCGGTATGCAAGCCTAGGTTATAGCATATCTACCTGGTGAATTCATATTTTGCCAAAGCTTAGTCATTTCTGTGAATTGTCTCAGCTGCTAAGGTTAAAGAGAGAAGAAGTGTTGATCGAATCTACTGGAGTAATCGGTCAAAGAATCAAGAAGGTAAATAAGGAAAATATACCCTGATTCCTTATGTTGATCCAGTTGGTATGTTCAATAATTGTGCACCATATTCTCATCCTGTAATAATATGTGCAGGAAGCCCTTTTAAATTCCCTTCCAAAATTGGTTAACGTTCTCTCAACCTCTATTGAAGGGTAATCATTATCTTTCTGTCACATATTAGTCTTTTTTTTTCTATTTAGTACAACATCCATGTATTCAGTCACTTGTTTGGTCTTCAGCATTGTGTTCACTAAATGTTATTGTCTCCTTTATACATCCTACTGTTGTTTATACATTTTTTCAATTCTTGTGCAGGGCAGGTTCTGCAGCAGTGGCAATCACTACGACTGATCTAGTTAGCAAGAGTGTGGCTATTGAGACACAGGTATGGATGGTTTCTTGAATTTTATGACTGATGCTTATGTGCTTCCTCGTTCCAATGAATCGATCTGAAACACATGCTTAAAGAGTATTTTATCCTCAGTTAACATTCATGCATCTTCTGTTCACCAATGCAGTGGGTTGAAGCTTTGAGCAACTAATATCTAGCATCTGTCTTTTTTTCGCTCTCTTTTCCAACATGTCTCTCTCAAAGGGTGATCAAACCTTGAGATTTGGAGTTTATAATTTTGAATTGACTGGAAAGCAGGTTGACCTTCTGTAGTTTGTCAATTCGTCAGGTTGGAGGGAAAAATATAAAAATTGGTGGAATGGCTAAAGGTTCTGGAATGATCCACCCAAATATGGCCACCATGCTTGGTGTATGTCCCTTTTATCATTTGTCTCTTATGTCTTCAGAAAATTGTATTCTAATTCCTTTTGCATTCTACTAATTTCAGGTAGTAACAACTGATGCGGTTGTTGCGAGTGATGTTTGGCGGAAAATGGTGCAAATTGCTGTGAATCGTAGTTTTAACCAAATTACTGTAGGTCGCTTGATTACTCAAATTTCATCCTCTAAAAACGTGTATTACTTTTTCCGGCAAGCATCACACAAAAAGTTTGGTGTTGGCGACACGTTGCTAGATTTATTTCATCCAGAGTACTAGCAAAAATTATTATTAAGCTGTTTTGCTGAGATTGTGCTTGTTTTTGCACTCTAAAATTTACTCTCAAATTTTGCAACTGCTTTAAAGCTACTTCTTGCTTTTGAATCTTTGACATGTTTACTGTTAAATGTTAAATGTTTTGTTGGTTCCCAGTGCATTTGAATTTTCCTCATCTAAGAGATTGTAGCTAGCCAGAAGCCCATACAGTTTAACTTTTCCTCCAGCTTCACAGTTGTTTTTATGAACTTTCTTGAAACTTGGTGTTAAGGTACTTAAAATTCCCCGCATCCCTGGGAAGCAATTATGCTTTGCTTTACAGAATGCTGACATGCTTGGATTTCGTTGCATGCCCTTGTGTATGGTTATGTGCTGATGATGCAGGTAGATGGAGATACTAGTACCAATGATACAGTGATTGCTTTGGCTAGCGGATTATCTGGATCAACCTATGTTTCTTCTTTTGACTGCTACGAGGCAATGCAACTTCAAGCAAGCCTTGATGCGGTAAGCTTGACTGCCATAAATTTATCATTTATCTACTTGTATCAAACTACATTCTTTGTATAAGTATTTATCCCAGTTTAGATTAAAAATAATTATATTAACATGCGCACTCACATATCCCTTTTTTCCTTTACCAACTATATTTATGTAACAGACCCATGAAATATTGTGATACCTAAATTTAGGGTTGGCATTTTGGTTGAACCCAACCCGAACTTGGCTTGAAACATGAAAACGGACTTCAGGTTATTTGGTCCTGCCCGATGCAAGCCTGATCAAATTCGGCTTAGGCTTGGCTTCTTTTTTTAAATTTTGAATCTTACAAAGCTTGGCCCAGCCCATTGCATGCATAGTTAATTTGTATCATCAACTACGTCAATTTTCTTTCTTTTTGTTCATCATTCTATTTTTTGATCAAGCATCATGCTCCAACTATGTTCGGCCAACTCTACTGCTGGTATATCTAACCTTTCCCATGTGTAACTGTTTGCGTGGACTTTTTTGAAGGTTAGCATATGTTGTGTTGTGGTATCCTGGCCTCTGATTGATTATTAGCCAATATTGGTAATCTAGGTTCAACATTTTTGCTCTCAGGTTATGCAAGGCCTTGCCAAGTCAATAGCTTGGGACGGAGAAGGAGCTACCTGCCTGATAGAGGTCTAATTCTATGTTAAAATGTCTTATAATAATTAAGGAAACAAAAAATGATATCACATTCCCTTCCTCCAGTTAGGGGCACACATCTGAAGAAACAAAAGTTGCACTTTTATGACATGTGACAAATACAAGATCAAGTTTGTGCTGTGTGCAGAAGCTAAATTGTATCTGTTCCACTTGATCCTTTATTACTCAAATTTGAAAATTGGAATGATTACCTGGCATATTGCGATAGGAACACAGTTAACCATGTAGAATTTGGCAGCTTTAACTAATTTGTACCTTATATTTAGGTTTCAGTGACGGGTGCAGAAAGTGAGGCTGAAGCAGGAAAGATAGCACTCTCAGTGGCATCTTCTTCACTTGTCAAGGCATGACACTAAACTTGAAATAGTTATCCATGCTTTGTCTAGCCATGTCTAAGTGACACGCTGATACTAGGCTGCAATATATGGAAGAGATCCAAACTGGGGACGTATTGCTGCTGCTGCTGGCTATGCTGGGGTCAATTTCAAACAAAACAAACTTCGAATTAGGCTTGGAGATTTTTTACTGATGGATAATGGGCAACCACTTGCATTTGACAGGTGAGATCAACTTGCTTGGCTTGGCCAAGACAAGTCCTCAAGTCCTCCCAGTTGCTCAGATGTCTGTCTGGGTTTCCTCGATATGTTTCAACTAGTGATATATGAACCTTTTCAGGGCTGCCGCTAGCAACTATATGAGAAAGGCTGGTGAGGCTCATGGAACAGTTAATATTTATATATCTGTGGGTAAGCTTCAAGATGCCATAATATAAGCAAACACAAGGCAACTGTGCATTTATTTGGCTAGTATTTCCACAGCCATGAATCTATAATTTGACAACCCCATGGGATTTTAAACCATGCAAGTCTTCATAGTACACTGCCAATTCACTGCAAGAATTGTTCAATAGCTCCCCATTCAGACTATGTTTCTCAATACTTCCAAATGCTATTAACCGAAATTTGCTTGCATAAGCGGGAAGCTTGGAATTTCTATTTGATTGATTTGAAATCATTTATGTTAGCTTACATTTGAGACTGTAAAGTTGCTAATGAAAAAACATACTAAGAGTGACAATAATGACATTTGCACATTCTTTCCCATTCTCCTCTCTTCAATTATGCTGAAATGAAAATTTGAAATTCTGTGAGTTAAGAGATGAGTTAACTAGTTGTCATTTGTTCCAACAGGTGACAGATCAGGGAGTGGTCAAGCATGGGGCTGTGATTTAAGTTACGATTATGTCAAAATAAACGCAGAGTACACAACATAACAGAGTACACTGCTTCTTTTTGGTTTTTCATTTCTTGTACCCTTACAAGAATAGATAATTTCAGACACCAAAATAAACGCAGAGTGACGGAGCACACTGCATCTTTTTGGTTTTTCATTTGTTGTATCCTTACAAGAATAGATAATTTTAGACACCATAATTCTCCCTGGCTTTCATAAGATTCTCAAGATCGGTACTTTCCAGGTGTTTATCTGAAATTTCATTCACATCTACGAACAGGGTAATGTAAGCACGGGTGGTTCCTTTTAACATATGAAATGGGCAGAATTCCTATTTACAGTCAGACATCTAACTCAAGTTCATAGCCTAGTGGAGTGTCAACGAAAGGGCACAAGAAGAAAGTGTCCTCCAGGATTTATTTATTCACGCAGCTTCAGAGCACGGTGCAACTATAGTGAAAATGCAAGTTCACAGTGCCTGCATAACTTGAGTAGTGAAATTGGTGATTGCTTCAGAAAGCTAATCCTGCCACAATCCGGGCAGCTGATGCCAAAATCATCTTCTGCATTATCCGTTGTCTGGTAAGACTTATCTTTCCACCAAATTTGTTTGCAATATTGTTTCTTGTCTTGACCGTCAAAACCACCACCTCGTGAAGAGTTACCTTTTGGCCTTTCTTGCTGTTTTTCTTGTAGTTGCTGTTGTTATCTTTATCCCAATCCATTTTCGATTTCTTCTTCTTGCTTTTTACCGTGTGATATTGAGAATAGGATCAAACAATTGAGGTGCCCAAGTCACACTCAAATTCCAAGGATTTAGTCCCCGTTTGCTAACTTTCATGGCTGAAAGGAGCTGCAAAAGGAGCACATACACAAACTCCATTAGCTTAAAAGGCCAATTAAATTTGGGAGTATAGAAAATGCCATTTTTCTTATTTCTATTCATGATACTTTTCTTCTTTTGTTACTATAAACTTTTTAAGAGGAACTGCGGTTTTATACGCGTCCTGGAACTCCATGTCGAAGTGTTGCACTATGGATTCCTCAGAGGACAGTAGCTGCAATGACAATTCAGGATCAGGATCATCTTGAACCAAATCTTTTAAGGGGTAGCTGGGGATATGTTACAGACTTATTTGATCACTTCACAAGTTCAGGGCCAAGCTCTTTGAATCATTCCTCTAAATCGCTGCTGTTATTTCTATCAGAATCTTATGGATCTGGAAAATCTTGTACCCTAACCAACTTACGAAAGTCACTTTCTAGTTCATACACCAGAACCTCGCCTCACGTTGCAACAAACATATGACTACAGAAATTGCGCATAAAAAAGTTGGATCCTAAGTGTTTACAGTTAAACTATAGGAAACTTGACATTGTAATAGCAGCCCATGCTATGAGAATTCAAGAATCTGGGGCTTCGTGTGCTTTGATAAAACTATGATGTATTGGTACACATATGCAAGAACGTGATAGTATCATTCAGGAATTAACAACCGCAGGAAACGAATTAGTAACTTTAGAAGAAGACAGTGCATTTCCTGAAGTGGTATTTCCTTCTGTGATAAAATGCGAGCAGTGTAAAACCCCTTCGCTCTCCCAGCCGTCGCCAATCCAAAAGGGTTTGCTCTCTCAACAGTTCCATAGATCAGACGTACTTTCAAAAATGGTACGGGAAGCTATCGAAGAATGAAGAGTTGAAAGTCAATTGTCACCTCCAAATTGCTTTCGGATGTCCATGAAGGATATGGTGGCGCATCCCCTTCTTTTGGCCTTCTGTGGCGAGGGATGCTATCTCAACCCCGTCATGTAAATAACCTGCGAAAGTAAGCGCAGATATAGAAATCGTTCTATCTAGTTAAATGCCTGCTTAAGCAAGTTTTCTTTGAAATTGTTTCCTAGGATGATGATATAGAAGATAAAGTAAGAATCTTTTTTGGAAAGCTTTCCTGAAATGTTGCAGGGATGGTTCCATCTTTTGCTGCAAACATTGAATCATAGATCGCTGCTGATGTCTCTCTTTAGTATCTGATTTCATTTGTAATCCAACCAACTTGTAAGATGAATCAATTAAACAGAGAATAGCAACTTCGTGTAAGGATGAATTGTAAAACTAAGAACTTAACACCATCAAAAGTCATACAGTCTTCCTTTGCAGAAAAGCATTACTTTCACCCATTGCACGTAAATGTTCTATCAGCTCCACAGCTGAAACGCAGAGAGAGAGGAGGAGAAAGTTCATCAATATATCTGCTTCAAAAGTATGCATAATGTAGCCATTCTAGGCATCAAGAGTGGTAGCAGCTTAACAGGTAAGGTCATAAGATTGGGTAAAACCCCACAGCTTGATTGTGCAAAACCTTGTAGTTCATCCAGAATCTGATCACCATTTTTGTATATTACATATTCCCCTTACTTTGGGAGTTGGAGCCAATATCTTCGTAGCTTGCAGTTAGTATGGACTCCAAAAGTGTGAGAAACAGAACAAAAATACAAACATCAACATAAACCATCAATAATAATAACAACAATCAGTAAAAGTTTCGCTAGATGGACGGTTTGAGGAAATTCAAAAGTACATAGCTTTATCTTTAATTAGTAGATAAGTTATTTTTGATAGACCCACACGAAAAATAAGAAAAAAAATATGTATATATATACACTAAATAAATAAATAACTAATATACAAATATAAAATAGAATAAAAATTAAAATTTATACATAATAAAATAATAAAGTAATAATTATAAAAATATGCATAAATATATAATGAATCAATGAATATAAATAAATATGTGCAACTAGAAATATAAAAATAAATAATAAAATAAATTAGAACAAGGTAAGGAATAAAAATAAAAAATAAAAAAGTAAATAATATATAAACAAAAAAAAGACGAGTAAATAAATAAACCAAACAAGTCGATACAAGAAAACATCTAACCTAAGTCATTACAAGAAAACATTAACATCAACCGAAAACAAAAAATGCCTGACAAAGTATAAGAGTAGAAATAAAAACTACGCATGTTGAAAATAAGTATAACCAACTAATGGATAAAAGAGAAAATGCCAAAAACATTGATTTGAGTAATTTTAAAAACAATTTGAAGACTTCATCTAGAAGCTCATGTTAAATGATCAATTCAATTAACATAAAATGCCTCATTTTATATTCAGATATCATGCACTTCTTTGAAAGCAACCTTTCTATCAATTAGAGATAAAACATCTAGTAAAACTGTGTATTATTGAACCATTTCAGATCTCGTGTGTTAATGAGACTTTTATTGAATTGTTGTTGTTGTATATCAAGCACTCCTTTACATTGTATATGTCAAGGATAACAAGGAAACGACCTCTCTATTAATTAGAAGTAAAGTGCGTACTATCGAATCTCTCCAAATCTCGCAATTCAAGAGGATTTCATTAGGGTGATGATGATAATGATGTCATGGATAACAAACATCTATACAAATCATACAAGGAAACAGACACGTTTATTTGTCATGGGTCTTAAGAAGAGCCTCAGCTAGCAAAGCAGGATTTCATATTTGCAAGACAATGTTCTCGCCATTTTACACCTTAGTACATATTTATCAACATCTACACCAGTATGCGTGAAACCTGCCCTGGTCAAAAGATTGCCCGCATCACAGATTTTGAACCGAATTACCTGAAGTTAAGTGAAAACATACCCCAGGTGATCAGCATAAAAGACGACTAATTCCCCTTTCACGCTCTAGTTGAGCCAAAGTGCTTGCCATTATCAGCTCCCTAATTACAAGAAAGAAGCAGCAAAATAAATTAATGTGCTTATACCTTTGTACTACAGAACTTGAAATAAGGAAGAAAAGAAGAAAAAAAAGGGAAAACTGTAGAAAAAAGAGCAACAAAATTAAACAACTTCAAGGTTTCTCCCCCAAGAATGGCTCCTAGAAATAGCCCGTCTGGCTTCAATGCTAGTTTAGACTGCCATTAATTCAGGAAAGAATGTCATTTAAATAATAGCCTTAGAATGAGACAGAAAGTAAGAAGTTTAAAATTGGTAGTTTGATTCCCTTCACTAAATTCTGTCATACTATCATATTTGACTCGGATGCTCAAAGAAGTGGATCCCTGTGCCATGGCTCCTGGTAAATCATTTGTCCAATGGAGCCCCAGGCAACTAATTGCTAGATCTAGAGAACTTCAAATACATATATACAATCTCAGCAACTTAGATTAAAAATTAACACTAACTAAACCTCACAAGAATTAAATGAAGTAATAGGCAAACCTATCTTCTACGGGGCAGAAAAGCTCTTCGTCACCAACCACAAAGGATGTCTTCATACTGCTGTTCATGTTTTGATGAGTATGCCTACATTTGTTAATCATGTCCATCATCATGAGCTTTTCAATGGATCCTGAGCATGATGTTATATAGCATTAGCTCCAGAAAATGCACAGCAGAAACAAAAAAAAAACTCTGTGGAATGGTTATTGACTAACAAATGTCATTCAAACATTTGAGAGAGTGAGCATAAGTAACAGCAATGTTGCAAAGAAATCGATAATTGAAAGTTGCAGACATTATGGATATTTAGCACTTGGGACTAGTGGCTGAAGGAAGAAGATCTACTTCTAACAAAAAAATCCACGTAATCTTCAAAATAATATGGTTTTTTTCTTTTTATTAAAAAATATAGCTTTCCATGTTTAATTTGCATTGAGTTGCTTTTGAACTGAAGAAAAACAAAACATTGATTTGGGCATTCCCCTCTAGCACCTCGAATCTCACACTAGGCAATATCCCCAACACCTGAATCACACAGAATCACTTACAGTTGCTCAATATCTTCATATTTCAACAATCTTTGTCCCTTTATAGGAATGCAATTTTGACATAATTCAAAATTTAAAAGTGGTCGGGTCGGCCGTGCTGGGCCCGGACTCAATCCATACCAATCCATTCGATCCGAAGGCCGATCAGTCTCCTCTCCAAAGGTCAGTCCCACATCCAATAATCATGTCAAGTCTAAGCCCATTCCACGCTCTCTTCAGGGCTCTCTC
>JANVCQ010000005.1:46344894-46359570 GCA_025531925.1 Erythroxylum plowmanianum | reverse complement strand
GGTTTTCTTTTCAATAGCTAGAGATATCAAGCAAAGACTTGCAGATACTGACTCAAAAGCTGAGGTACCAAGTCACTCAAACTATTTTCGCAAGATGCCCTGCTCGATAAATTTTCTCAAATGCCAAATACCGATATTCTTTTGAATTATCTGCAATTCATTAGCTGCTCATTCAATTGTCCTATTTTTCTTTTTATCGTGTTTTCGTTATTGATTCTCATCCCGTTCATGGAATCATTATACTTTTTAATGCTGTAGCCCCAAACGATAAAGATCAACCAACCAGACCAGGCTGGAGCAGCTGGCCAAACTGCACAAAAATCAGCTTGCTGTGGTTCTTAAAGATGCCAAGTTGAAGAAGCATACGGACACGTTCCTGAGCATGTTGGTGAACACTAAGTTTGCCAGAACTTTGTGATTGATGCTTGTATTGTTTTACATAATCATTATTTTACAACTCCCGTACATTTTCTGTGACTTTATGAGAAATTAATGTCCTTATTAGATCAATTTCGTCTAATCTATTCTTGATGTTTGAAACAGTAGCGTCTAACGCAGCCTCTTAGTCTAATTTGTGATGCTTTAGTTGCTTGTCTCTTAACTTCTTTTGAACGTTTCTTCCTGGCATACATCATGATGAAGAAATGACCGATTGAATTTACAAACTATTTCAATATATCAATGGTCTCATAGTGCTCTGCATCTTCAATCACCAAACGTGGAAAGGAAATTGGAGTTGTACGATTTTATTGTATGTAAATTTGATTATTGTTAACCAATATAAATTTACTAAGCCAATTTGATTTTTTTCACTTTATATTTTAAATTTTGTTTATTTTTTATAATGTTTTTTATTAATTATATTTTTATTCAACATGATGTAGTAATAAAAATTGGTTAAATGATATTAGAAAGAGCTAATTTTTAAAAATATTAAAAGTGTGCCCGAATTTAGTTTTGGAGTGAAAAAGTGGCTAGGTTTACATGAGGTTAGATGGATTTAAGATTTACGATTTAAGTTAAACTCGAACTTAGATAGTTTGTCGTTGTTGTAGATTTTAAATAATGCATTTAAATTTTAATTTGAACTCAGAATTAAATCATAGAGTATAACTTTAAACCTAATCTAATAGTTGAATTTAAAAAAAGTTGAAATTTAATTTAAGAATTAAATCATAGAGTATAACTTTAAACCTAATCTAATAGTTGAATTTAAAAAAAGTTGAAATTTAATTTAAAATTTAATAAATTTAAGTTAAATGTATTAGTTTTAGCTTATGCTCACGTTGAAACCGTGCACAAATGCTATCTTTATTATATGGTAAAACAATAAAAAAAAATAAGCCTTCTATTTTTATAAAATAATTCTTATTCTATTTCATTAAATTTTCTTCACACATTTATACAAATTATACATATCGTACAAACGGCCATATGTAGCAAGAAAGGCAATACAAAGCACAATGAATACAGGGTGTTGAGGAAAGACAAAAAGAAGAAGAAAAGGAGATAAAAGACAAAATGGCACATTAATCATAAAAGTCAACTACGCATCTTAAAAAAATTCCATAGAAAGGGCTTAGCTTTTAACCTACTCAGGATTAATAAATATTCCATCAAATGACTTAGCTTTTATGTAGTTTTCTAACACCTAAAAGGTGATTTAATCCAACACATGATAAAACTTTCTTTTTTTTTGTATTTTATCAGTTATTATACTAAATTATACCACAAAATTTCAAGTTATATATAGTAGATAAAAATACACTTTGGTGAATTAAAAAAATTATTTTTAAGTTTAAACATTTCGAGAAATAAACATATCTTATAAACTTATTACATTCTGAATAAAATTATCGAGTTAAAATTTAAAATAAATTATAATTATAATTATAATAAAATTAAAATTATCAAATCTGTCATACATGGTTATTTTAGTACAGAATATTCAATTGGCGTAATTTATAAGCTATTACATCAATCTGGAGATTTACTCAATACGCATCTAAAGAATAATGAGTACAAGTTCTTCCGTTTAAAAAAAAAAAGCCAATAGACCTTAGGATTTAACTTTAAGTTTGGAACATAGAATTGAGTAAATAGTGCATGTAAAGAAAATTATCCATTAGATGTCAAATAGGTTTAACCAAACCAGTACTTGAACCATGTTCTTATTGGTTGATTACCCATAAAGTCATTTGCATTGATTCAAGTCTACACTAAGAGACCATAAGCCTATATGAGTGGCATCTTCACCAGACTATCATCACACAAGTAAATGTAATCCACGTTGGTTAGGTTCAGGAATCAAGACATCATTAGAAGCAGGGACTATATGCTCAGAAACAGAACATAATTGTGTTCCACGTTGGCTGGGTAAGGAACCAAGCATTCTACAGGCTGTAGAGTTAGTGGGATTTGGCAGAAAGTAGGGGGAAGATGATGGTGCAAACACTACTAAAGTTTAGTTAAAGCATAACAGAACAAATTATGAGGGCTTTAACGCAAAGATGGATTTAGAAATTGCTACCCACTGAAATCTTGACCTCGTTCTGGTCTTTTTTAAAGAAAATTACCACTATAAAAAAGTTAAAATTGGATGGTTACAGATTTCTCAAATATTTTATTAAACAGTAAAAATCCACAATCATTAATTTTTTAACCATTTTAAAAAAAATTCACAAATGCACGTAATAATTTATAAATTAGGTCTACTTGAATCCAACTACTCATAAAAAGCTTTTAACTCAAAATGTACATACCCTTTACACAAAAACAAGTTAAAATTAGGTTTAAAAAGAATGAGTTACATACATAATTTTTAAAGTATTTTTATTAAATAGTATAATTCGTACTTGTTAATTTTTTATCAATTTAAATAAATTTCACATAAATGCGTAATGAATTGAGCTAGTCATACCCTTCACATAAAAATTTTATTGAATCACTGATCGGAGAACCAATTTCCATAGTATTTACTAACAATGCAAGTATTACCGAGAAATAAGAATTTAATAGTCTCTGTATTAATTAAGGATAAGATTGCAGGACCTCTCATTTCAACAAAATTACTGTTAAAACGTTATTGTTGTTAAGTGTGCAATTCATAGCCACATACATAGAGTCCATAGATTGAGAGACATTAGTGTATACAGGGTGACTAAGCACTTATTGGGAAGTTCTGTTTTGCAACCTCTGAGAATGAGAAGTAAAGAAGAAGCACACACAGTATCAAGAAATGCAATCCTACAAAGCAATATTCTAAGATCAAGTCTTAAAATAATATGAAAAAGCAAAGTTCCATATCTCCTAATGTGCAAAATGAATCGAATGCTTGTATGTTTAATGCACTGACGTCTAAAAACTACTTGTTTTGGCTTTTCACTTTCCCAAAGGTCCTTTCTGAATGCTAACTGAGTTCTGTTACACCTGGTGGGATCCATTTCACATCTCCTGGTGGTATGGCTTCTTTATTTATTAAGGCCAGGATTAGATGACAATGCATACGCTCATGAACTTTGGCTCTTGCTTTTTCGATAATTTCAAGTTGGAAGAATCAAGCATTAAGTGAGAACTAAAGATGATGAATTTAGCAGAACGTTTTGAGAGATCAAAACCCTTCATTGGTGTTATATTCATGCAAGTTGGTCTTGCAGGAATGGACGTCCTGTCCAAAGCTGCATTAAATCAAGGCATGAGCAATTATGTGCTTGTGGTCTATCGTCATGCTGTTGCAACTATTGCCATTGGTCCTTTTGCAGTAATTCTTGATAGGTTGAGACTCTCTTCTCTTCCAATCCTTTATGCTCACCTAGCTTAACATCTAGGTATAAGAAAAAGTGACCTTTTACATGGTTTGTTGTATGTAACAGGAAAGTAAGGCCAAAGATGACAGTCTCAACCTTCATCAAGATACTGCTGCTTAGTTTACTAGAGTAAGTTTCTGAATTAGAAAGCAAATTCTTGTCTTTATTCTACTTAATTACTGCTTCTGAAATGCTAAAATCTTCATATCGGCAGGCCGGTTATCGACCAAAACTTGTATTTTCTAGGAATGAAGAATACAACAGCAACATTTGCAGCTGCTGTGATCAATATTCTTCCAGCCATTACCTTTGTAATGGCTTGCATTGTTAGGTAAATAAAAAGTCATAATCAGGATTTGATTCATATAATTCCTGAAAGCAATAACTTCTAATGTAATTGTTCTTCTGACCAAGGTCGTCTTTCTATGTAGGCTTGAGAAAGTAAACATTAGATCTATCCACAGCCAAGCTAAGGTGGCAGGGACTATAGCAACAGTTGCAGGAGCTATGATCATGACATTAATAAGAGGTCCACTGATTGATTTGTTCTGGACTAGAGGAAAACAGTATGCAGGAAGCCATAGTGGAGAGACAAATCTCCATAACTCAATCAAAGGCACTTTGATGATCACCACTGGGTCATTTAGCTGGGCATCTTTCATGATTTTGCAAGTGAGTGACTCATTGAGTTGATCTTACACAAAATCTGCAGATAAATGAGTCCAACTGTAACTATTTATTCTCCTTTTTCATTGTTCCTCCACAGGCAGTAACACTAAAAACATACCCTTGTGAGTTATCTCTCACAGCATGGATATGTCTCTTTGGAACAATTGAAGGCTCAATAGTGGCATTAATAATGGAAAGGGGGAATGCCAATGTATGGTCTCTACACTGGGACATGAAATTACTTGCAGCAGTCTACAGTGTAAGAATACTAAAGAAGATATCTACATTAACTTATCATCAGACACTTTGTTGTTATAGTAGCTATGCTCAATATACTTGTAACCATACGCCAAAGAATTCTATGACACTATACTAGGTAGCCATTGATGCACTTGTCCAAATACCTATTGTTTCTCTCCTCCATCAATGAGAACTCCCAATTAACTTACTGCACATGTGTGCAGGGCGTTATCTGCTCAGGATTAGCTTACTACATTCAGGGGGTAATAATGAAGGATAGAGGCCCTGTATTTGTTACAGCTTTCAGTCCCCTAGCCATGGTTATTGTCGCTGTCATGAGCTCGGTCATTTTAAATGAGCAAATGTACTTGGGAAGGTAATAAGAGACTTCTCATTGGCAACCTAATGACACAACATATTCATACCTAAGAGAACTAATACCAGTCTATAATTTTACAGGGTACTTGGTGCTGTTGTCATAGTCGCAGGCCTCTATCTCGTTGTTTGGGGCAAAAGCAAGGACTACAAATGCCAATCCCATACAACCGACAAGCAAATAATACCTGTTAAGCAAACAATAGATGCAGGTAGCAGTGGACAGGTGAAAGCTGATGTAGAGCTCAAACAAACCATAGAGATATGACAGTAAATGAAGATAACAACCGAGCTGTTTTTCATTTGACCTCCAGGGTCACATACTAAAAAACAACACACCAATAATCTCCAGCTTTCACATGCTTGATTAGAACACCTTTTTTGTCTTACTATTAGTCAAATATTAAGTATTGCAACTCTATTATGCTACAAGTTACTGTCACAACAAAATATACGACCAAGTCCAGAACAATGAATTTTCATAGCCATCCACCAGTATTCTTGTTGTATGACTAGGTATATTTTCCAATCATATAATCAGGATTGACCCCCTATTAAATTCCCTTGGAAGTGTATAATAGCACAGAGGCATCAAGAATACATAATCATCACCACTTCCCACAGAAATAAGTCCTCTTCACTATTCTCCAATATCTACAGGTTAATCTTTTCAGAAACAAACGGAATTTCATTAATTGCTAGTATAACAGATAAAAGGGACAAGTACTGAAATCTTACATAAGGAAGGACAATTGTCTTTGTAGTTAAAGTGATGGTTTTTGATAAATGATTCACCATGTAATGCTAGCTCATCTTACTGTTCACATAACTTGTGCATACATGCCAATATCACACATATTTACTGCAATTTGAGCATTGTTTTCAAAAAGGCTCTGTCGCACAACTTTAAGAAGACTGGATGACACAATTTAAAAACATCCCCTAAAATGTATCCAAGTTGTAATTGTTAACCATTTCAAAAGTTTTGGTCAAAGACACTGGTCACTGAGATAAATTGGAATCCCATAAAGTGCTGTAAATGAAAATTAATATCACAAAACAAACAGATAGCTCAGAAGGAACTTGAAGAAATATTATTTAGGACAGAAAGCTTAAGAGAAAATTAAAAGTTCAATCCCACTAACTATTAGCACACTTATGAATTTCAACCCTTCAATAGACAATCTACACAATACTCAGCATTAGTTTTACAACCAGCTCAGAGAGTTACTAGCCAGTATCAGGTTGATCTTCTACTTCCACCACCAAAAGTGCAAACATCAAATGCCTCAGTTTGTTGTAGTCCCCGTTAAATAGTGCAGGAAAAAAGATCACTTCTATGCATCACAGAAGAAAGATAATCCAACCTTATAATGCGATAAGAATTCTTTATGACAAAACAGTCCCTCCATCTTTTCCATATATACGTTGAAGTTCATGAGTTGCAGCTAGAAATGATTCTGAAAAAGATGAAGAAGAGCACATTAGCTAAATTATGGAAGTGATTTGAGCAATACAAATAAAATAGATATTCACCATCACCTTTCCAAAGACGATAAGCCTTCTGGTTGATTGGTGAACCAGTTATCATCTGAATAACTTCAAACAGCATATTCTGAGGAGTGCTTCGTAGCTCTTGGACAATGCCATAGATAGTCTTCCCATTCTCACAATATATGTGATTATTGGGGTGTTTTGTTTTGCAATTAGCATGTCGCTCAAACTCGTAAGCATTGATTACCTATAAAAGCAGTTCATTAGCTTGGTATACATACAGAGAAGACTATTAAAAAAACTAAGAACTGAAAGAAGAAAGAGGGATTTAAACTTTGTCTGATACAAGGGCTCTAGAAATGGACTCACCTTTGAGTAGTTGCAGGTCTGACAGCCACATAAATAACCACAACCTTGAATGCGGCCATGAAGCTCCTTCTAGCATGCCCACAGAGAACAGAGAATTGTAGTCAAAGATATCACAATCAGAAAGCTAAGGTGCATGAAAATTAAAATGTACCTCCCGTGACCATGCTATATACTTCACATGAACTCCATCCAGCATACCAGTAGATAGTAAACTTCTAACATTTGACGGGAAGTTGTTTGTCAGAGTCTTTTTAGATGTTCTTGGGTCTTCTTTCTTCTTCGAATCATTTTCTCCCCCTATGGTAGTGATATGTGAACTAGACATCAATGCATCAGCACTTGTTTTAACCAACTGTTTCTCAGGTATTAATTCTGATCCCCGGAGAGAAGGTTGAGCCATTAACAGTCCATAACTAGACATAAGCCTTTCTGAGGGATATGTATCATCGTCATCATTGGAACCAAAAGATATAATAGTACTCTCTCCCCTGTTATATGATTGACCAACTGACAAATTACTGTTTTCATCTTTGCTATAAGCTTGACTTATGGAAACACTGCTATTGTTGCCGTTATTATGAATCTGCCCCAAAGATATGGAATTTTCATCTGTTCTGTAGGTTTGACACGTAGATATAATGCCGCCAACACCCTTGCTAAAACTTTGACTCACAGCCATGGCATTGTTCTTCTCCTTATATTCTTGATTCAGTGAAATTGCTTCGTCAGACTTTGTATATGTCTGCCCCATTGATATAAAAATGTTAGTATCTCTCTCATAAGTTTCACCGGTGGACACAATTTTTCCAGCCTCATTGTTATAAGCAAGACCCATCGAGATGATGCTTTCATCTGTCTTGTCAAAAGCATGATTTATTGACATTGTAACATTATCCGCCCTATTATAAGCATGTTCCATGGATATGGGCATCAGATCCTCAGACTCCTTAACCTGGCTGACTTTTACTTTTCTAATTCCCACTAAGTTTAAACCTGACCGAGGATCTTCCAATGTAGAAGACATGGATAACCCAAATGGAAACTCATTTGCAAATGACTCTGCATCTGTCTTTCTCCCAACGTTAAGTTTTTCAGAGCTAACTGATACAATGTCTCTATTATCAAAATTGACAGTCCTTGCTGACTCAGAATCAAGTATATGTTCGTTAAAAGGACTGACAATCGACTGAAAACCAGAAGTGTTACCCCATGAAGGGACATTTGAGTTCAATAATCCTGAAAAGAAATTGGCAGTTGGAAATTCCACTGACTGCTTCTTATTGGGAAATGCCTCTGCATCAGGACCGTCCGTAAACCACTGATGAGAACGCTTCAGCTCAGATCTAGAAGAACTATCATTATTTATCTCGTTGTCATTCATACATGCAGCACGGTTTGCCATCCAATAACTTTGATTCTGGAAAAGAGTCACATGAAATTAGCTAAAAGGGAGCCCTTGTACTATAAAATATCAAAATCATTAGCAACTCTCTTCCTATACCTTGAGTACTACATGCATTTAACTGTAACAACAGTACAAAAGTCAACAGAACATTCATACAACAAGTACATAAAGGTCAAATACCAGACAACTCATTATTATGAACTCTAGGCAATGTCATCATGATCAATACAATCTAATGAGTAAAGTCAATTTAAATGACAAATTGAAATAAATTACATTCCCTATATTTCTTGCTTCCTAAGTCAAAATTATATCAAATAAAAAATGGACTCATCTAAAGGATGAGACCAGCTCAAGATAGTTTTGATTGAAACAAAGGTACAAATTCGAAGCATTTCTCTATTTTGCTAAGCCTGACAAAATTCAAATAAACTTTGCATTCTTCTAAAATGCCCAAATACAATTTACAGCTCCAAAAAAAATTACAATTCGTACACTTTTTTCAAATCCAAGTTCCAAAATTCTATGATAAAACACTATATTAAAAAAAAAAGAGCACTTTGTTATCCCAAGCCAGTCTTTAAAAGTAATGAAGGTAGAATGGATCTCACTACATAGACCTATGCAAGACACTGACCAAAAAAAAAAGAACTAGATGCAGAAGTTAAAACAAATAGAATTCATATTCTTATCAAACATAACCATATATCAAGCCAATCTAGGAAGCTCATCCAAATGTTCTGCCATTGATTTAGGTCATTGAGCGATGGAATTACTTTCTACTCAAACAAAGTACAAACTTCAATGTCAATGAAAGAGACGCAAACTCTCCCAGTTCCAAATGCAATGTGCAAATTGGTAATGCCACTTTTGACATTATTAAAAGCAAGCTCATAAGCTTCAAGACACCTACCATTTCAATAACATAAATTAACAGTCTTTAGCTGTCAGCAGCTTGTCTAAGCTCTGCTTAAAGCAAGAACTAGCAATCTCCGAATAAATTACCGCCCACAACAATTTCTCTGCCAAAAAGAACAAAACAGAGAACAATAAGAACATACACACAGTGTTTGGCAGCAGGGAAAATTAGAGAAACGAAAAGACAGAAAGATATCCACACTTGCAACATTTCGAAGTCTCTAATCACATAAGGGACAATTTCAGAGAAGAAAATGAAGTTCAGGCCAATATTTCCATGCAGACATTGAGCTTACTAGTTAGTAAAGAACCAAAATAGATAAACTTTGACTTATTTTTTCTTCTCATTTTACCAGAAACCAAACAGATAATCAAACAAAAGCGAAGAAAATAAACCAGGCACAGACAGTACAGGGGAAATGAAAAAAGAAACAGATATCTTGAAACTGTACGGCCATGTATTAAATATGCAAGTGATAGAGCTTTCACGATTAGCAGCATTTATATTATCGGAGGTCGGAGATACTTTCTTCCGCCGATGAACGGAAAACCAAGCCGGCGATTGTACGGACAGAGTGGTGATCGCCGTGAGATCTGGGGGGAGAGTGAGTTTTTTTGTTTGGATTCTCAGGTTCAAGGAGATCATGATAAGAGATGGTTGTCCGCACGATCATTATTCGTGGATTTTTAACCCGAACCGTCCACGTGGAAGCGGTTTAGATTTGGATGGATCTTGCGCAACATAGTGAGGTGCGGGGGTCTTGAAAGTGGGAGCCATCAACACACCAAACGAGCGTTCCGCAACTGAGACAACGAAGTAGGAGCAAACGACGGCGACGTGATGTCGTTTTCGATATGAATAAAGTTACAGAATTAATTATTCTGCAAAATTAGCGAATTGATTTCTAATATCAAATATATTCATTTATATTTATTATGAGATTCATTATAATTATAAAATTATAAATATGTTTAATTAATTATAATATTTAAATTACTTAACTTTTTATAATGTAATTTGCTATTTTAAAATTTGTAAAGTTATTACTTTATGATCGTAAGGTCACAATTCAAGTCATAGAAAGAACTTTTTTTGTCAGGAAGGTGGTATATATCATAATTTTGCATTCAAAAAGGTGGAATCGTCCACTTCAGGCACCTTCACTCTCCTGTTCGGTCTGACAGAATAGTGAGGGGATAGATCACGGTTTGATATCACTTAGCTTATCAGAAAGGCGGTTCAATACTCGATACGCATAAGGAACCACCACATTAGATGAACTTCTACACTGTCGCTACCGGGATTTGAACTTGAGACCTTGTACAATCATAACTCTCTTTAAACTCTATTGTATACTGATTACACTTGACTTTTTTATTAAATGTATTGAATTAAACTTGATTTGTAATAATTATAATTGAATATATTTTAGCCATTTATATTTAATCGATTTTACTAAACAACTCAATTTGTTAATTAAAATTAATTAATTAATAAGAAATTATTAAATTGTAAAAATTCATTTATTAATTAATAAATTAATTATTTTTAATAATAAAATTTTTAAAATAAATTAAACTAAAAATTAAAAACTAAATGGAAAAATTAATACTTTCAAAATTATTACAAAAATTAATACTTTCAAAATTTTTACAAAATCGAAAAAACAAGGGGAAAAAAAAGCTTCTCTGCCAAAAAAAAAAAAGTTGCAGTAGTCAATACACCATATGTTCAGCTTAATCAAAAAAAGCCTAGAGAAACAAGCCAGTTCTTTTCTCCATTTTCTTTGCTGACCAGTTTCGGATTTCATCCTCAGGCTTCACTGTAACGCCTAATGATCATGTTCCATTACCATTTCATGCTCCAAGTTCTGGAGCAGACAAGTCTGTACACATCACGAATGTCTGAAGCAGACAATCGAATGGTGTCCTCTTGCAGTCTGGTTCAGTCGCTATAACAACTCTTCAACTTGTACTTTGGCGACATAAACTGGTTGTAAAACAGCAGTTGATGAACATCTCGAAGGAAATTGTCCGGTGGGGTTGTTGGTTTTCCTAGGTTTCTTCTTGTTTGCTATGTCAACCTGGACTGAGAACACCGATGAAACAGGTCGGTGGTCTGAGAATTTGGACTCTCCTCTATCGTACCACATTTGTTTAAGACCTTCACCCTTCCACAATATACGGTCGCACCAAGCTGGAGTTCGACGTTTGTCTTTAGAATTGGAGTCTTGAACTACATAGTCATCTGAATCAATCAAGTACTTGTAAGTTGGAGCAAAGTATATTCTGCCTTCTTCCCAACCTTTAAACACTCGACCAGCTTTCTGTTCCGTTCTTAGCTGCAAAACAAGGAATGGACAAGCACAGTTTAACACCTGTACAGATCCTAAGCTTCATCGTAACTAATTCAACCTAGAGATTCTGATCTTCAGTTTGTTGCCAACCTGATCTTTCTCCAGAAGTGCTTCCCAATCACTCTTCTTTAGTAGTTGGTTTGTATCAGCGCGGCCTGATGCGAGTCGATAGTTCAAATCACCAAGCCATAAGATCTTGCTGAAATTGGTGTGAAATTTATGAGCAGGTTTACTATGAACTGGTGGTGATCATACAATTAAAAAAAGACTTACTCGTGATCTAATATGCTTTCAGGAGGAGGAAATCGTGTAGGACTTGCAGCGGAATGAGAGAATCTTGTTTTCTTTAATATTTCAGTGACGTCTGAGTTTCTTCTAACAGCGTCACCTTCTTTCTCCCCTGAAGTCAAGTGAGTGCAAACGAAGCAAAATGTTGTCTGGTGGAGTGTCATACTGACAGATATTGAACCCTGTTCATGAAATGGAAGGAAAATCACTCGTAGGCCTAATGGAAATGCATGTGGGATTCTGTTAAATCATCTAAATTCACTGTAAATTGTTATGTATCTAACCTTATTGCCAAGGTAGCCCATAATGCCTCGTCCAACACAAGACACCTTCAAATTGCTAATATACTTGCAAAGATCTGCTCGAACCCATACGCATAGAAATAGTCCAACCATCTGCTTGCTTGCTGCTAGTCGAAAACCAGCTCTTGGAGCTGGACTGGTCGATGGAGAGGATGAGCCAGGCGAGCTTTCCTCGCTTGAGCTTAAACTATAATTCAAGTTCAGCACTCTCTCAAAACCATCTTCCATTAAAAGGAGGTCGGAGAAGCTAAGCCTCGTTATCAGGCTGGGTTGTTGATCATCGGATTGTCTTGGTTCAGTTTCGTTGCTGCAACATTGAGGAAATTCTTGGTCTCTTTCCCTGCTGTTCAGTGCCTGTCTAATTAGTGACAACCACTTGGTGGCTGGTCCGTTGTCCTCAGCCCCAAGTACGTTGCCGGCGTTTAGAGGCACTATTTCTTGAAACCTGATCCACCCAATTCAGGATTTTAGATACAACCACCCAAATTAAATCTTATGTGATAGAAAGTGACTGATAGAGATGTACCCAATAACATAAATATCAGCAGGAGTTTGCGAGCTTAGCCAATCTTTCAAGTTCAAGCTCTCATGTGGCGATTTGCCTCCAACATTCCATGTCCCCACGAACATCCTGTAAAGATTGAAACTTGGGTATTCACAAATTTCACAAGCTCATGAATAAACAAACATAAAAACAGAAAAAAAAATAAAGTGAAAAAAAGTTGATACTTCTTTTCCTGTTACCTGAGGTCCAAAGGATTCCTGTCAAGTCGACTAGCTGTTCTGAGTCCTGTAGTGGCCTCTTCTAGCCACCGATCTACTACTGCATTAAGAATGCTAGCTAGATTTAGAAACACAGATCAGATCACCCAAAAAACTTGAAAACCAATAGAACTAGAAGTAAACCTAGAGCCTAGCTACATTTCCATTAAATTCCTGCAACCTAAATCTAGATGGTAAGTAAAGGAGATGGACCCACTTCTGGTAATGTGAAGTCCAATCAAATTAATCTAAACACGAATCTGACGGCCTGGAGGCTCCAAACACTTTTGGTAATCTTTATTTCTTGCCGCATATCAAAGTTACCTGAAAATTTTTCTGGTACATAAACGTAATAATCCCCGTCTGAACAACTCTTTCTTCTCTCAGTTTTATCTGGGTATAATCAAAACACGAAAAAGAAGAGTTCTTTTTAGTACAGAGAACCAATATAAGTTTGATGTAGAGTTTCCGAAACAGAGAGAGTTCGTACCTTGCATAGTGTAATCGAAGAGAAACTCGTCTCCACCACTCTGCAGATTTAGCCATTTTCTCAGTACTTTAGGCCATGCAGGCTGAATCCAACCATGAACACAAAAGCAATATTTTCTCAGTTTCATCTTCCAGAAAAGAAAATGAAAAACAGAGTATTGTAGGAATTTTATTTTCTCGGACACTTGATTGTATATACCTTGGAGACCTTCCTCGTATATGTTCTCATTGCTCTGCTGTCTGATCACAAACACCGACCAAAGATTTCAGAACCAATAACAATCAGGCAAACGAATCAAAGACGGTTCTTTATTGTTAAACTTGTGACTTATTAGTTGAGATATTTTAGAGATCCTTTCAAGATGATTTTAAATAGCCAAAGTCAAGAAAGAAAATACCCAATTGCAAGGAGGTTCAAATAACAAATGTTGAAGAGTAGATGAAATTGAGATACTGAAACACGGAAAGCTTTCTTTAATCAATTATTGAAGGAGCAGACGAAACTTAAGTTACTTTCAAAGGGAGTGTTCAACGAGGTTATTAAATGCCTAGTTGCAGGAGAAAGAAATGGAGACAAGCTGAGAGGACAAAACGTGAAGGGAAAGGAAAATATAATGTAATACAATGAAAAGAATGATTTAAGGTTGTAAGATGAGAGACAGATTGAGAAGGCGCCATGTTCATGCTTTTGAATGATGAATAATTTTTGTTGGCCTTTACAGAGAGGTACAGAGTGTGAGAGATCATGAATTAGAGAATAATAATGATCAAGTTCCGTTTGATCTCTTTACATGGGAATCAAATCCCGATTAAATCGTATATTAAAGTTAAAAGAAGTTCCTTTTTTATAAGCTGAAAGCACGTTCAAAGATGTATAGAAAACCCAAGTCTTTCCTAGTTTAGGACACGACCAAAAAATCATGAAACCAAGTTCCTTGATCCGTTGATCGTGATGATGAATCAAGAAGTAAACAAAACAGTACACAGAACAAAAGCAGAGAAGAATGGAACCAAAAAAAAAACACGAAACTGGGTACATCGTTTTCAGAGAAAACGGTCAACAACATTGCTAAAATTGGACACAAACCTTAAGAGAACCATCCATAACATCAAACACACTCTTAGTTGAAGAAGACGCCATAAGAGATTCGTTTCAAGGAGTAACACTTACCAGGGTTTGGCTCAGACGATCAAAATGTGAG
>JANVCQ010000005.1:46280894-46295912 GCA_025531925.1 Erythroxylum plowmanianum | reverse complement strand
TATTATTATTATTATTTGTTAACTTTTTTACTAATACAAATTATTCGTTTTAAAATAATCAATGAATTACATATTTCTAATCATATTATACTACAGGGTTAATTTAGTCATTGACACTGTTTTTATGTTCTGTCAATTGCAACCAAACACAATTTTGTCATAGAGACGGAGACAATTTTATCTGTTTTGTCCATTACAACCAAATATCTTATTATCTCCAATTTTTGTTCTGTTCCGTTTTCAAATTTTTGTTCCGTTCCGTCTCTACATACGAGAGACAGCATCTATACGCAGCGTAACACTGTATAGTTGTTGTAACTGTTTATTTATGTATGGAAAATTTGAAGTAAAATTATATATTTCCTCTCTATCATCTTCTACGCTTTATACTCCTTCCTTACCTTTCCTACATTTTCTGAAAAATTCATATAACTTATGAAATGTTGATCAGAATGATAAGATCAATTAATAGTTATAAACACATATATGTTTACAACCCCAAAAATAGTATGAAGCTAATAGGTTATTATTTTAAAGTGTTGAGAATGAAACGAATTTAATGTGAATTTTGGTACGGTCCCATCTTCTTTTAAATGCTACACTTAATCTTTTCACCCAATATTTTTTTATTTCATAAAAGTTAAATTTTTACATCATGAGAGCTATTGGTTGAGTTAAATTTTTTGAACATCATGTTAAGAATGAGGAGATTTAGAGAAGAGAGAATTGCTTAGAAGAAGAGGTTATATTTCACTTGAATGATTTTAGTTCAAGAACAAAGAGGTATTTATAGATACAAAAATGACTCTTCATATCTAACTATATGAACCCATTAATGAACCCAAATAAATAAACCATACATGAACTCAAAATCATACATGGACCGTTATTTAATTATGTAACTAATACATGAGCATAATTAAACTCCTAGCAATGAACTTAAACAACCATGTATGGCTTTGAGTTTTTATTAAATTAAATTTATTTTCCAAAAATGAAAAAATATAAATTACTTACAATCCGCAACGTTTAAGAAAAAAACGTCACAGATTGTTATTTATTTCGAAAATAAATTTTATTTAATAATTTTTAATTTTAATAATTAATTTTTATTTTTTCAAAAATAAATTTAATTTTATAATTATTCAATTTTTATTTTTCTTTTTTATTTATCTGAAAATAATTTTCATTTAATAATTATTAAATTTTAATAATTATTTTTCTTTTTATTATTTCGAAAATAATTTTAATTTAATAATTTTCAAATTAAATAATTATTTTTTATTTTATTTTTTCAAAAATATATAATTATTTTCTAATTTAATAGTTATTTTTTAAATAACACATTTTTTAAATCTTATATATTTAATAACTATTAAATATTATTTATGAATTTTATTTACTTAATAACTATTTAATAATTCATGTATAACAAAAATTTAATAGTGCAGATAATTTATTATTTAATTGCAATTTCCAAATATGTCATAATACAATGATTAATATAAACAATACGTCATAAATATTTACTATATCAATATGAGTACATATCTAATCTAAACGAATATTATGTGTAGTATATAAAAGTTCCAAACCTTTTTTATTGTTCGACTTTGGTAGTTAATCAATCCTGTATTTCTTCAACTTTTTTATTCAATTCATCAACTTGAGATTTTAACCCCTGATTAACCTTCTTTGACTTCTCTAATTCATCTCGAAGTCTCTTTTTAATTGAAGTCTTCCCTTGTGGTCGAAACCCAATTTTCATGCTAACAACGTAATCTAATCTAATGCTCAAGACTTTGTCACACACTTTATTTACTGTCATCGGATGACTTTGTTATATTGAATGTGTCAATTCATGATACATTAATTCCTGAAAAATCAAGAATTAATTACGTACACGGTCTCATTTAAGAAATATTAGTAAATAAACTATGTACTCACCCATTTTTCTTTGCATTCGGTAGTTGTCCATTGATCTTTACTTTCATCATAATGAGTGTGATACCATAGCTTCATCTGGTCACACTCTTTTCTATCTTTGTCACTCTGTTGTATAAAAATATGTTACTAGTAATATTTATTATAAATTTTGAATGTCAATCAAAGAAAAATATAATTAAAAAATAATAACTCACAATTTCATGTCGTATCGCTACAAAAGCCTTGGAGTCGGAGTTTGATTGACATTTGACTTGACTTCTAGCCAATTTAGCTTTTTGACTTTTTTCCTAATCTTACACGTAACAAAATCTATTATAACATCTGTAAACATTGTTTCGAATTTTGTATCGTATCGATCGGTATGTAGACTAGTACGGTATTTTGAATTTTGGTATCGAATTTGAATATCAGTTGGTACCGGTTGGCTTCAGTTATACCGGCCAGTCGGTATCGAAAATTTTAAAAATTTGGGAAACTTTTTTGCAAAATTTTCAAAATCTCCCTCCCTCTCTCCTACCTCTCCTTCTCCCCTTTTTTTCAAAGTTTTTAAAATAATAATAAATATTTTATTATTAATAATAATTATAAATTAAATAAAACTTAAAAATAAAATATTTTAATTTTAATTACTAATAAATTTTTTATTTAATTTAATTTTAGTATTTTATATAATATTTATTAATAAGTATTAATAAAATATTTTATTTTTTAAAATAAATAAGTTAAAAATTATTATTTATAAACTAATATTTATTTATATATATTTTTAATTATTATATCAAATTTTATTTGAAATTTATATATTTTCAAATATATTTTATATTTAATTATATTTATTAATAATTATTAAATTAATTTTTATAAACTTAATTAAAATTATTATAATTTTTGAAGATAAGGTTAAAAATATATAGTACAATATGATTGAACTATTTTGTAATTTAAAAAAATTTATAAACTATTTCATAAATTTAAAAAATTACCCGAAACAGCACTCGATATTAATCAATACCAATATAATACTATACCAAAACCTCATCTAATACTAAATTCGGTACAATATTTATAACATTGGACAGGACAGAAGCTCTTTTTATCATTAGACGTCTCTTGCCTCTTAAAAATTTACACTCTCCATCGTTTAAACATTTATATCATATATAAATCGACAGAGCTGTCAGCTTTCTTAAATTTTTCATCAATTCAAAATCTATTCTGAACATTAAAATTACCGTTAGCGATTGTTTGAAATGACTGCAAGGTTGACTTTGAAGGGTAGAGAAGCATACCTAGCACCTAGTACAACACATAGACAGGGAACAGCCCACCTACCAAAAGAAAACGTAGTTCACTGAAGATGAGAAATCCACACCTTTCAACTAATTATAGTTGAAAGGAGACTATAAAGCCGCGAAGAAAGTTTCTTCAAGAGTTATTCAATTTAAAAATGATAATAAAGATAAATATAATTCATCTTAATTTTAAAGATATGATACATAAATTGATGCATAATTCATTTAAACTTGATTAGATCAAATGTTAAAAGAAAATTAGGTTTTAATTAAAATATAATACCAAAATATATATAACATAAACATATCATTAATATGATAATTTAATTCAACATTTAAACCGATTATAATAAATTTAGTTTAACTTAAATTAATGTTTTAATATATAAATAAATTTTTATAATTTAAAATTGAACCAAATTAATTATATCTATCTCTAATTTATTATGATTTACTTAATTTGACTCAAGTTTAAATTTATAAATATAAACTATGGAGAAAAAAGAAAAATAAATGACGCATTAAATATTAGTTCGTGCATGTAAAGAGTTAATAGTAAGTCCAATATCTGTATAAGTTATTTATTATAATTAAAATTTTAAATATATTTGTAATTTAACAAAATTATTAATTGCATTTAATATAAAATTTAAATTCATTACATTTCCTGAAATTTGTGAATTTAAGCCGTTGTATTTATTTAAATTCTTTTTTACCTTCTGTATTTTTTTTATCTCAAATGTAAGTGATTATATATTTAATAACTCAATTACTATCACGAGCCGTTGGTTGATCAAAGATGCGGATCCAGACGGGGACACGTTAATGGATGGATGGGATTTCATGGGCACAGGACGAAACTGCAAAAGTGTACCAGTTGATTTGATCCCGGTCCAGACTGCACTCCTTTTTTGTCACATACAGACAAATAATGGCTGCTTTATAAAATCTCCTCTCATCCCCTCTCCACCAATCATCTTCCTCCCCCCACGTGGGCACGTAGACCCCACCCCGTATGATATATTTTCTCCCACTTGGCACTATTTATTATTTTATTTAAACCTAACCCAGGTGCCGCTATTCTATTTATGGTGACTTAATATTATATTAAAGATCTTTTGGCTATTGCTTTGGCATTTGTTCATCTACTTGATTCGATTCCGTCCTACTTTACCTGTATCAACCCTCTTCTTTCAATCTAGTTCATTCCTCCGTTACTGTTGTCTCTTATTTCTTACAGATTAAAGCAGTAAAGATCTAGAAAGGGTCACTTTCATCACTGATAGAGTACCGTGTGGGTCTTGATCGTTTGTGTATAGTGCTTTCTCTGTATATATAATTAACCATCGCGATCCGGTAGTTTCTGTAGGAAGGCCATGGCTGACTCTTCTGCTTCGTATATACACCTGGTATGGACAAGTTTCTTCCCCTAGACTTCCAGGTTTCTGCATATTTCGATCTGTTATTTACAAGGGTTGATCGTTGATGTGATGTGTGAATACTGTTATGTTATGATCGCGAATAGGTGCACCGTCTGATTGAAGAATGCATCGTGTTCAACATGAGCAGAGAAGAGTGCATGGAAGCCCTCGCAAAGCACGCCAATATCAAACCTGTCGTTACTTCCACAGGTTAGGCTTTCTTTCAGAACAGACAGTTCACGTACACGAGCACTGTGTAAAGCTGAATATACATATTTTGTTAATATTTTAGTGTGGAAGGAGTTAGAGAAGGAGAATAAGGAGTTCTTTGATGCGTATAGAGCGAGAAGAGAACAGAAGGCAGCTTCAGAGATAGAGACAAGAGAATGTCTTCAGAAAATTATCTCCGATTCTTCCAAGCTGGGTATCAAAGAGTAGGTCCGATAGGGGATAAACGTTGTTAGGTTAGTCCTTTAGTTCTGTGGTTCCTTGTGTAATAGTAAACTAGATCGTTACGTAACGTACTCTCTCAGGTCTCATTAGGGACAAAACCTTGAAGAGTAGGTGTTATACCAAAAAGTGGGCTGCATGGAGTTGTGGCACTTTGTGCATTGTTTGGCTCTTTGTAGTACTATTGTCTCTTGCACGAGTAAGGGTGAAAGTTGAGAGATAGGGGACCAGCTTGGAGGAAGAGGGAGGGTTCAGAAGTTGTCACCATTCCAAACTTTTTGGTATGTTTTGGTTCCTTTGATCTTAGATTGGAGAGGAAGAGGGGTGATAGTTACAAGACTTGGAATGGAAGTTTACGGTGAATAAATGCCAAGCAGAAGCTCTATTCAATTTGGTATGGTTTGACATCGACGTTACAAGTGGCGATACATTTAATGTCTTCTTTCGGAGGTTTTATGTGAATTTGTTCGGAAAAAACGAATGTTAATGTCAAATTACACTGCTTAGGGTTGACGATATTGTATCGGCTGTCTCGTAAAAAAAATACTCCCTCTTATTCAAAATAAGTGTCGTTTTAAAGAGATTTTAATTATTCAAAATAAATATCGTTCACGATTTTTCATGCATGGTTATAATTTTATTTCCAAAATTACCCTTTAATTTCTCTCACATCCTAATTATACAAATTACATTTTCAAGATAATTTAACGTGCAATTAATAAGAGTATATCAAATATTTCACTAGCTTTATTAATAAGTGTGCATTTCTCTAAAATGACACTTATTTTGAATAGGAGGGAGTATTGTCTTGGCTAGTTCTAAATCATCCAGAAAAGTTTAGGTTAATTAGATTCTGGGTCAATTTTAAGAATTATTTTAGAGTTATTAACTAAAATGATATTGTTTATAGTATATAAATTTAAATGTTTTTAACAATGATGTTATTTTAGTTAATTATATTAAAATAATATTATTTTAATTTGATTCAAACTCGAATTATAATTACTTACATTGAGCATCGGATCAAGTCGAATAAGAGAAAACAGTTTGGTTTCATTTTTATTTTTATGTTTTGATTTTTAATTTTGTTTTTCCTTCAAATAAAAATTTATTTAGTTATTAAACACAAAGATATATTATTTTTAATTAATTAAATTTATTTAGTCTCTTATATAATATATAATGTGATAATAATTATTTATTTTGGTAAAATAAATAATTTAATTTTTATTATAAATTAATATTTATTTTTAATATATTTTAATTATTAAATCAAAATTTTATTTGAAATTAATATATTTTGAAAATGTCTTAAATTTAATTAAATTTATTAATAATTATTTAATTAAATTAAATAATGTATACTTTTAATTAATTAAGGATAATAATTAATTAAATTATTCATAATTCTCATTATAATTAATATATTAAATAATTTAATAATATGTTTAATTAATAATAAATAAAATTATAAAAAAACAAGAACCATTTTTTGAAGTTTTTATAAATTTTGAAATCTAAAATAAATCAAAACAAAAGGTAGAAATAAAAAAAGTAGACAAACATATTTTTTATCAAATTTTAAAATAAAAAATATGAAATATAAATAGAAACAAACAAGAAAATTAATCAAAATTTAGATCGAATTCAAATTAGGAAAAAAATTGAAATACTTGATCCCTGTTCCTAAAAAATTGTCATTTTAGTATAATTAACTAAACCTACTAATGGTGGCAATAGAGTCGTGGCCCAATTTCGTTTAAAGTCAACGAGTCAAGCTTGAGTTGATCAGACCTCATGTCAACCTCAAATCAGATTTTTTGGGCCTAATTGGGTCAGTCCAAGACTCTGACTTAATCATTTTAAACAAAATGATATCTTTTTATACCTTTAGTTAAAAAAAATTAGCCAGTTGAATCGAGCAGGACTCAAGTTGTCTCTTGTCCAATTAGGCACAGGCTTGGGGCCGCTATGTTGAGCTAGGTAGGGCCTCGGGTCGAGCCTAAGCCTTAGCCCAATTTGGCTCATTGTCATATATGAAAATGGCATTATTTTAATTTTAAAATTGTTATTTTTATAAACTAAATACTATTGATAATTTGATATAATTAATTAAAATGACATTATTTTAATTTTTAAATTTTATAAACTAAATATAATATCATTTTAGTTTGAATCGAATTAGAGTGGCTTACAACGACCATTGGATTGGGCCAAATCAAGTTGACTTTTGTCCGGACTTAGCCCACCCTCATCCGCAGTTTAACCGATAGTCTTTGTTTCATTTAAAAATACCTCGACCAAGGCAACCTCCGCAAATATCTAACGGTATTTTTATTGATTTAGGAGCTTACATTCTCTTAGGATGGTTTTACTTCATTTTTCTATGTTTATTTTTATTTTTGTTTTTCGTTTTTCTAAATAAAAACAAAATTAAATTTAGTTGTTAAATTAGAAGTAATTATATTTTATTATAATTATATATTAGATAAAATTTAAAAATATATTAAATATTAAATATTTTATTTAAATAATTAAATAATATTTAACTATAAATTAATACTTATTTTTAATTAATATAGAAAATTTTATTTAAAATATTGTATATTTTTGATATATTTTAAAAATTTAAAGTTATTTATCAATAATTTTTAAATTTAATTATAAAATATGAAAAGAAAAATTATTTTTATGGTCATAAATTATGAAAATTGGAAGAAATCAAAACTAAAAAAATCAAACAAAATTTTTTTTATTAAAATTGAAAATATAAATATAAATAGAAACAAATAGAACTATATTAAGAATTTAGTTTTATAATGATATGATTCAAACCTTATCCTTCATCTAAAATTGATTAGAATTCATAAAATACTCCAAATAATATATGAAATTATATGAAACATAAATAATGTAAAAATATATCCTATTTATTATTTATGAATTTTAAATTTAGTACATTAATAAGCCCTTCTAATTCAATTTGGGCTTAGAGTGTCGTATCAAGGCCCCAATTATTCTCGTCTTCTTCAACCTCTATACCCTCCACGTTATCGTCAGGGTTTAAGCAAACCCCATACTCGCTTTCTCTAGAAAATGGAAGCTGTTGCTAAAGTTAACCACCGTTTCCAACCACTCCACCTCTCACTAGCTCCCCAACGTCCGTCTTTCTCCAAACCCATTCACTCTGTCTCCTTCAGAACTTCAATTTTACGATTGCCCTCCTCGTCATCTCCGTTCAGATCATCTTCCACCAGAGCTTCATCTTCCTCATTGTCACAACCCTTTTACACCGTAAAACCCTCGATCTCTCAACACCAGCCAAACCCTAAATCTTCACTCTTCCGGACTCTAAAACCCTACTTGAAAACCACCGCCGTAGCTCTCACCGCCGTCGCCACCGTGCTCTTCGCACAGTTAAACCTTAAGCCCGCAATTGCCACGCCGGTCTCTACGCTGACGACGGAGGAGACCACCGAAGAAAATATCTCGCTTGAAGAACAAGAGAAAAGTCTCGAGGAGTACTTGACTCAGAATGGCGAGAATTTTGATACGCTTCGGTCCCTAATGGAAGTGAAAATCAAATCTAGGAAGCTTCTAGAAGCAGTCGGTGTTGTTGACCGCTTGATCGAGCTCCAACCCAATGACGATGAATGGCCGTTGCTAAAGGGTCAAATTTTGTCCTTTAGCGGCGATTCAGAGTCGGCGAGGAAGATATTTGAGGACATACTAGCGAAAGACCCACTTCGCGTGGAGGCTTATCACGGTCTAATGTTGGCGAATTCGGAGACTGGAGAACCATTCAATGAGTTGTTGAAGAGAATTGAAGGTGTGATGGAGAAATGTGAGAAGGAGAAAAAGAGTTCACTTTTGAGGGATTTTAAGTTGCTGTTTGCGCAAGTTAGGGTTATGGAGGAGAAGTATGGTGAAGCTATTAAGCTCTATGACGAGTTGGTGATGGAGGAGCCTAGGGATTATAGGCCTTACTTGTGTCAAGGGATGATATACACTTTGTTGAAGAAGAAAGATGAGGCTGAACAAATGTTTGATCAGTTTAGGAAGCTTGTTCCAAAGGATCATCCATATAGAAAGTATATTCTGGATAATATGTTCGCAAACAGGTTTTTCTCGGAGAACAGTTAGGAGGTTGATAGAGGATGCTATTGAATTCAACACAAAGGGTATAACTTTTTCGCATTCCTATTAACTGTGGATTTGCTTCTGTTAGTCATGACAACATTTACTTTGGATATCTAGATTTGATAAAATTTAGAGTGTTGTAGTAGTGGATGAGAGTTTTGCCAATGTGATAGTAATTCTTTCTTGTAAGTTGTTCTTTGCCTCGACTGGTATGTGCGGTGTGTGTCATTTATAATTGGATCTCAATTGTTAATAACTTAGAGATTGGAATTTTGTCAATTCTTAATGCAGTTATGTTCAGCTGAACCCGGATATTCAAACAAAGGTATACATATCGATTTGTTTAGGATCCTACTATGGCAATCTGTATCAAGAATTTGTTCTCTGATACTTGGTTTTTGCATAATTGGATAGCCCTACTTTGTGTGCATATTGAACCTGGTAAGTTGAGATAGCAATGTAAAACCAATTCTTATTAGATTTACAGCATGGTGTGATAATTTAATTTTGCTTCATTCATTCCATTGGGCAGAAGGCATCCGAGCTAACTTTCACGATTCCATATGACTCAATTTTTGTTATCCTTTATGAGGTTCCAATTTCCAAATCCTCATTGCACTTGTAGGAGTTGTTCTTATCACCTGACATTCTTTTAACATATGATTCATCATATCTCTTAATTCAACTTATGATTTATCATAAGCCAAGACTCTCTTCACTTACTGTGGGAAGATGAAGCGAGTTAGACACGAAAAGCTGAAGAACCACGTCGCATTTGTTCACTTTTTCTGTGTCTTCAATTAGGAATTCCCAACAGAGTATTGGAACCGTTCTGATAAGAATGTGGACAGATGATGCTTTTTGTGTTTGTTTTGTTTCACTTCTTGCAATAGGCAGGTGAGGTTGTTGCATGCATAATTCAGTGTATACTGCTTAGCTGACTAAAGCAGGGTATTGATGAGATCTGCCTAAAAGTTATTTTGTTTTCAGAACCCATCAGTAGGCTTGATTGAATGTACCGCTGTCTTATGGAATGGGGTTGAACAAATAGTTCGTTGTTGTTGTCATTACTGCCATGAATTTAGTTTTTGGTGCAGGGTTAGCATCCTCACAATAAGTGGTTTCATGTTGGTTTTTTGATTCAGATTTTTGTGTTGGCTGTTCTAGTTTCTCAACTGCTAAGAAGAGTACGAAGGCATCCAATATATGAATTTTGGCAATGTGCTTCTCGCTTGTATATTCACTAGAGTTGGTGAATTGTTGCTTAACATTGTTGTTTAATGATAGATCATTCTGACATGCTTTCATCAATTAACATAACCGAATCTTATTTGAATCATCCATATAGAAGGTGAATCTGAGAATCGGACAAAGAAAGAACTTGGCATGTGCAACTTGGAATATGATACAATTCAAGCTTCTGATGTTCATCTATTGAAGCTGTTCCTATTTTCGTGGAAAGCCTGCTTATTGTTATCCGAATACTGGGATTATTAGTCAAAAACATGCCTTGTACTCTACGTTACAACATCATTAGATTTAATAAGATCTAGTTTGGTCAAGATAAAATCTCTTTTGGAATCAGTAATGATACTCTTAGGGAAGCTTGCAAATGGCCTCCAATCATGCCGGAGGTAACTTCTTTATAAAACTCTTCTCAATATATTATTTATACATCAAATTTATAAATTTCATGAATAGTAATTTTAGCGTTGTATTTCCTTAACTTAATTGTCTTAAGATGAAGGATTAATTTCTTAACAAATAGATCATTAATATTAAACCATATTGATAATTTAAATTTAACATTATATAAGAAATAAGCTTTACAACATGAGGGTAGGTTGGCTCTAATTCATTTTGGGTACCTAATGTGGATTTTAAGCACATTTAATTTCATAAATGTTTTCAAATTTAGTTGTATTGGTGATTTTTTATTATTTCCATAAGACAAAGAATTAACATAGCATATACGTTAACAATAAAATTACAAATTATGAATTTTAACATTGAAAATAGACCATTTTGGTTGGTGTCGTTTTGAAATTAATGAATTTGTTTTCTATTTTTGCTTTCAAATTCAATAAAAAAATAATTGTTTGTTTTCATTTATATTTTTCATTTTTTGTTTTTGTTTTCAAATTTAGTAAAAAAATATGTTTGTTAGAGTTTTTGGTTTGCAGTTTTTAAAATTTATGAGAAAACTATAAAAGGTAGTTTTTGTTTTTACTTTTCATAATTTAATTTACTATCAACTAAATATATTCTCTTTAATAAATTAATTACTAATAAAAATTATGAAGAATTTTAATTTAATTTAATATTAAATAAATTATTAATAAAAATTTATGAATAACGTAATTTTATTTAATAATATATTTTTGTAATGAATTTAATTTTTAAATGAATATGATTAAATTTAAAATAACTTTAAAATATATCAATTTTAGATAAAATTTTGAATTAATATTCAAAACATATTTAAATATATATTAATTTAATTTTTAAATGATTTATTTTAACAAAATAAAATAATTTTTATTGATAATTTTATCTTATATGTAATTACCATCAATAATAAAAATATAACTAACAACCCAACAAATTTTTATTTTTATATGAAAGAAAAATAAGAACTACAATAAAAATAAAAGTTAAAAATTAAAAACCACAAAAAAAACACAAAGGTGGAATTAAACGACTTCTAGTTTTTGGTTTTCGTCTTTTTAATTTTCAAAAATTAGGAAAACCATATTTTGACATTTTGTTTTTTATTTATTTTTTTAGACCTGATTAATTATTTAAATATTGTTTATTAAAATTCAATGCTATATATTTAATTAATGAAAATTAGTTATTAATAAGAATTATGTATAATTTAATTTTGCTTAATAATTTTAATTTTTATAAAATTTTTATTTAAAATAAATAATTATTAATAAAATAGTTAAATTTAAAATATCTTCAAAATACATAAAATTTTAAAAAAATTTTGATTTAATAGTTAAAGTATATTGAAAATAAAAATTGCTTTATAAATAAAAATTTAAGTTTTAAATTATCTATTTCAATAAATAAAATAAAATATATGTATAATTTGTTAGTAAATATTATGCAAGAAATTAAATTTTATTTAATAAAATAATTTTCTTTAAGTTTTATTTAATATTTAATTATTATCAGTGATGATAATATAACTATATTGACATTAATAACAAAACAAATTTATTTTTATTTGCAAAAAAATAGAAATTAAAATAAAAAAAAATAACATAAAAACAAAAGAATAGCCAAACTACTCCTAAATTTAAGTTAAGCAGACTTTGAACTAGGTTTAAGTTTAAGTAATTGGCTCGACTCAATTCGAATGATTTGAACTAGTCCAAATAAAGCAATACTATTTTGTTTATTAGTTGAATAATTAATTAATTAATTAAAATGATATTATTTTACTAAATATACTTAAAACTATGTCGTTTTAATTTGTCCTAACAAATTTTGAATCATAAGACTAGTCAGGCTTGACTCACTTAAGCTTGAGCTCGACTAAAAATTCTATTTTCATAGTTGAGCATTAACTCAGATCCGGGCTGTTAGGGAATATGTTCGCTGGATCCAGCGGGCGAAAACCCTGGAATAGAGAGTGTTTGGCGACCTAGAGGCAGGTGTGGGGCACCCTGTTCGATGGACCATACCGCTCGACGACTGGGTCAAGCTTAATACCGATGGAGCTGTTAAGTCGAGTCCCCAAGTTGCTACGGTGAGAGGTTTGATCAGGGACTATCAGGAATAATGGTGTGGTAGATTTATTCACAGAATTGAGTAGGGTTTACCCATTGAAGCCGAACTATGGGGAGTTCACTTGGGACTATATCTGGCCTGGGACCTCGGGTATCGACGGCTCATCTTAGAAGTCGACTCCCTTAAGGTGATCAATATTCTCTCGTCTTCTAATTTTTTAGGGACTGATCAGTAACATTTGGTAGCAGGTATTTGCGAGTAACTACGTCAATCATGAAAAGTGCAGCTTCAACATGTATTTTGAGAAGAAAATCAGAGTGCCGACAGCCTAACTTCCCTTGCAGCGCTAGCCAGATCGGGCCTCCACTACCTCCAAGAGCCTCTGACGTTAATCTGAACCCACATGAGCCATAACCAACGCGGATTTTTGTACCACAAACACCGCAATAATTAGGCCATTTGTATAATTTTGTTTACTTTCCCTTGCAAAAAAAAAAAAAACTCAGATCCGACCATTGATTTTAGAGCAGACTCGACTAGACTAGCTTTTTTTCAATCTATCCCTTCGCTAGTCTGTACCTAATCCTACCAGTTGTCAGTTATGATTGAAAACTTCTTAGTTGCATTGAGATGGATTACCTGACGTTAATAACTAATAAGTAATAACAACAGTGCTATTGTTTGTCTCCTTCTAGGTTGGCATGTCCCGGAAAATTTGGAGATTTACCAAGAAAAAATTGCTTATGCGATTCGAGTCATGGCTGCCCGCTCTTAACGGGGATTCCACGACCTTCGGTTCAAGAAATTGTCGTCTTCGCCGATTGTCAGCCACTGGCTTTGAAAGACCGACCTCTTGTTTCCACAGAATTCGCATTACAAAAAAAAAAAAGAATTGAAAAAGGAGGACGTGGAAGACATCATCTATGATGAAGTGATGGTGAGACATGAGCAAAGTGTGGGCCTCAAAGACCTAGTCTTTTTCCTCATGCTTCCATGAGTGACCTTTGGATTCCTTAGAGAAGAGGAAGATGGTTCTAAAGAAATGGAGGTCATCATTTCAGAGGGAAATGGGAGAGTAAAACTAGCTTTAACCAACTTTATCGTAGGGATTGGAGACACCAATTATGTGTTTGGTATGTTGTCGTTTGCCTCGGTTCCTTCTACACTGAAATAAAGGTTCCAAACAAACCACGTAACAACACATGGGGCACGGCTTGGTGCAACACAATCATGTGTGGTACATGCATAGAAATATCTACATTTTAACATAACTATAATAATAACAAATTATTATGTAAATTGAATTATGTACTTAAATTATAGTTTATGTAGTATATTAGAAACAATTTTTCTACTATTTAAGGTAAAGTTGCATACTTAGACATTGCGGTCAATCGAGCTCTTACTGGATGATGTTGTTGTTGTTGTAGTATTAAAAAGCAAACCAAACCATGAAACCGAAATAATAAAAACAAAATTTGACCAATATCAAACTCAACATATTTAGTATGCAAGGTTTCTCGTTTTGCGGGATGTTTAAAGAGGGTCATGATGTACGCAATCTTCTCTTTGTATTTATACAAAAATATTATTTTTGTGATTTGAATCTGTAACCTTATGGTAATAAAGAAACAACTTTATTAATTGCTCTAATGCTCATCATCAAAATTTGACCAATAAAATCAAATCAAATTTGGTTGGTGCAATCAAATTTAAATTAACAATAAAGAAACAAAATAATAATATAATTATTAAATTTTTTTCTTAGATGGGTGGTAATAAGTAATAACCCAATTCATTATTTTCTATAAAAGAGAAGGAATCGTTCCTAGAAAAATTTATTGGCTGTTAGATCTTTTAGTTAGGTTAGGTAAGGTAAGAGTACGAAACCATGGCCAGTGAATTAGGTAAAATTTGGGCAAGTTGAAACATAACAAGGCATCTTTTCTGATAAGGTTCTGTTTTCTCCCTCTCTGAAATGTAGCTTTCTTCTGCTAAGCAAGAGATAACTAAAGAAAGAAAGGTAA
>JANVCQ010000005.1:46259737-46280794 GCA_025531925.1 Erythroxylum plowmanianum | reverse complement strand
TTTATAAACAAAAACAAATAAACTAATTTTTATTTAACAATTTTAAATTAAATTTTAAATCATTCGAAAGGTAAGAACAATATTTTTCAATCATATTTTAAATTTCATAATTTTATTCAATTTTTAACTGATTTTGTGAAAGTCTAATATCGATTTAACCTTTTAAACTTTAAATTTTTTGTCATACTAATTTAATTTTTGATTCAATTTTTAAAACATTGCTAATATAGATGTTAAAAATGCTAACAAGAAAGGTAGAAAATCTATAATAGTACTACGTTTCGATTTCATTTTTAATATTTATTAATTTTAAATTGTTCAATTTTATTTATTACTATTCTAATCTAAAATTCATTTAACTCAGTTAGTTGCAAAATTATTCTCGTTAATCGAATACCCTAAGTCCTACATGGGATAAAATAATGGAATCCAGCAATTGTAGAAGAAGTACAAACGAATGTCCATCTTTGCATTGATACTTTGGGACGGAATTTTTTGTCCAATTTTATTGTTTTTTATTCTATCTTATAAATTTTGATCATTTATTTATGTAAATTTCACGTTTATTTATACGAAACTCATAAAAAATCTACATAAATAAATAGCTGAGATTTATGAATCAAAAAATATCATAAAATTGGACAAAAACTTTAGACTCTGATACTTCTGCCACCAACGACACAGCGACCGAACTTCCAGGGACATTGTAAATATCTCTACTCATTCTATCTACAACAAGACAAACTAAGTTACCACTTACCAGGTCCCTGAAATTTCCAGAACCCAAAAGTACAGATGCCTACATCGAACATCCAAAGCTATGGTCTAAAAAGCACTCCAAAGTCTAGATTCCCCGCATTCTTCTTTTATCCCAACCCTTGGGTCCATCTCACTTGTCTTTACCCTCCAGTTTCTACTCATAAAGTAGTCCAAAACGACGTTAATTTCTCTAAAACGTCACGTAAGACGATAATACCATCACTAATACGCATCTTAAAGAAGTGTAATTATTGTGAGTTGTGACAATCACCCCAATCTTCTTAGATTCACAATTCTTAAACTATTAAGATCAAAGGGACACCTGCGTAAGCCTCCACTGTTTAGTTACTTTTCCATTGTTGCTTGATATCCTTGTCGTTAACTTACCGAATAATATAAGGTGACTCGGTAGACGACTCTTTTGACTTAAGTAAAGTTTGAAATTAAATTATCCTTATGTATATAGCTGTTTAAAATTTGAGACTATAGTTAAGATCTTCTTAAGACACCTTACAAAAAAAAATATTTTATTTTATTTTATTAATAATCACTCAATCAATCATAATCTAAGATCTTACGTGTCTATAATTATAAGAAGCAAATGGTTAAAGACAAAGTCTTGAAATTCCTTTTTTAGGAATATTTTAAGCGAGTGAAAGGGATTTCTTAAGAATTTTTAAATAAAGACAGTACAAATAATTGAAGATGACTATTTAAAAATATATTAAATTTGATTTTACAAATAATTATCAGATCAAACTCATTCATTCATTTATTTTAGAAAATTAATTTGTAAAATAATAAAAAATTGTTTAGTTCATAAATTCCCTATCATAAAAAAGGTAGAAGTTAGGTTGGTTTCGCATTAATCTGATGTTGATTGCGCCATTACCTGCCTAAATTCAGAAGCTAAACATGTGCTGATTTCGTGTGTTTGTGAATATGTGGACTATGATTAGGGCTAGGCACTAGGTACATGTCTCGACGAATTGATGAACAATGACCTTGGAATCGCGTATTGGGAATGGCAGGTCACTTACGAAATCACCAAGTTGAAGTTACAAGATTTTCTTCCTTGTGATTTTGCTTTTGTCTCCTCCTCAAATCTCAAAGATGCTTGTTTCTTCGATGATTAGATTATTCTCCCTTAGCCAATAGGTAAGATAAAGGTGTATAATTTGACAAATTTATAGTTACAATTTACCAACTTCGACCTTTATAATAAAATATAACTTGAGCCTTAGAGGCCGTTTGATTCTACTAGTTTTTAGTTGTTTTTTTTAAAAATAAAAGTAAAATTTTGTTAATCACATTTTATATAAAACTTAAAGATAAATTATTTTTAATTAAATAAATTTATTTAATTTCTTATATAATATTTATTACCACATTATTAATAAAATTATGATATTTTAATAAAATAAATTATTTAATATTTAATATTTTATTTATAAATTAATATTTATTTGAAATATATTTTAATTATTAAATCAAATTTTATTTGAACATTTCTATATTTTAAATTTAATTATATATAATTTAACTATAGAAATTAAATAAAATTAAATTATTCATAATTTTATAGATAATTAATTTTAATGTAATAAATATATAAATATAATCTTGAATTAAATTATTCATAATTTTTATTATGATTAAATAATTAAATAATATATATTTAAATGATAATAAATCAGATTATGAGAAAAACAAACGCAGGAAATAAAAATCACTTTTTATGGTTTTCATAATTTTTGAAAACTAGAAAAAACTAAAACCAAAAATAAAAACTAAAAACTCAAACAAACAAGATTTTTTTATTGAATTTAAAAACAAAAACTAAAAAATAAAAATAAAAATAAAAACAAATAGTGCCTTAATATTTTGAAGCGTTTAAAATGAACTGTCATAAATCAATTCTAAATGTACCAACGGAGTTATCTCTTAATTAGATGAATGTCATGTCAAGACATTATTTATATATTTTTAAAATAAAAATAGATTCTACTATTACGTAATTATCTTTTTTTAAATTAATTACAAGATGAGTTTCGTTGTCATGTAAAAGTAGGACCTAATGTTACACATTACATTATTGTAAGTAGTGAAACCCATTAATCCATTCTTATACATTTCAAAAAGCGAATGTCTTTAATAAAAGAGCTTACCTTTAATTTTAAAAATAAAATAATGTCTGAAGTGACATTTAATTAATGAAAAGTTAATTATATTAAAATTTCTATCTAATTAAGTTTTGGTTTAACTATTTAAATATTAGAGTTCAATTTAAATGTTTTAAAATATTATGGTTTATCATATATTATGTTATAAAGATTAACGTTCAAAATATATATTTAATCTAAATTTTATAATTTTTAAAATTTAAAACTTAACTCAGTTTTTAAATTTTGTATGAAATAACTAAATTTGATTTAATTAATAATTTAAATTAATTATAATAAAATGTTAATTTTTGTCGAATTTAATTAATTATGTTTAATTTTAATAATTGAATTTTAAAAAAATAAAAATGAATAATTTTTAAAGATAAGAAATCTCTTAAATATAAGAGTATTTTATTTAATAAGTATTTGATAATATATTTTTTAAAGTGATCATTTATTATTTGATATGATGTTGATTTTGATTTCACTAATTGTCATTATAGCGTAATAAAATTATAAGAGAAAAAAGTCAGAAACAAACGAGGACAAAAGAAAAAGGCAGAAGGGAAAGACGAAAACACGTGTAAGAAACGAAGAATGGGTTAAATAAAGTGAAGTGAAGCCAAAGTGCCAAACACCACTTGCCCGCGTAGAGCTCGTCTTTGTCAGTCAGTCCAGAGTTTTTGAAAGTTCAAAAACTGCTCTATTACTCGCACTTTCACTCTCTCTCACTCTCTCTCGATTCTATCGAGATCTGACGATGGGCGTGTGTGTGTTCCCGATGCGTCGTCGTTTCTTTTCTCGTCCTTTTTGAATATATATCGGAGCCGAGTGTCTGAGGACTTCTGATCCAGATTTGTTCTGCTCCTCCATTAACTCATTCTAGAATGCTTGTGAAGGTTCTACCAAGTGCCTGAACTCTCATGCATTTTGCTTTTCGATGTCTTTAATGGCGTCGTTTCGGTCAAGTAGTCCTGATCGCATCCGTAGTCGTCGACTCGGAGAAGGTAACGTTGTTGTTGTTGTTGAGATGCTGTTTGGTTAGTGAGAAAGTGAACCGAATGCGAGTGAAAATTGTGTTATATTTGTTAGAACAAGTTTGATTCGAAAGGAAACCACCTGTTTTCTTTCATTTTCCATTCTTTAAAAAATCGACACACCTTGTATGTTATTTACTAGTAAGAACAGGCATAACGCCGAAGGAAACCACTCATTTCCTTGCACTCTCATTTCTAAGTGCATTTTTTTGTTTTATTCCGCTTGATTTCGTAATTTTAGACTTATTTTTCTTGAATTTCGTAGCAACCAATTAATGATTAAAAATTTACTGTGCCTTCTTCGCGTGCTTGTTGGTGGTTTTAATTTACTAGAGGTCAACAACTGGGTTTGAATTTTTTGGCTTTTGATTCTGCTTTAGTTAAAGTAGGTTTCATGAATTTTTGCCTTTTGTCGCTTTTTGGTACAGTTAGGGGTATGATTTTGTTTGCTTCTTTTACAAATTGATCCCTGAACTTTCGCTCCAATTTTGACCTTTTGATTGTCCCCAAAAGTGTCCTCTTCATTATGTAGGTGAAACGTTGTGGTTTTGTGGCTCTTGACAATACAATAAGAAATTCTTTATTTTCTGTTTTTTTTTTAAACGCCTGATTATGATTTCCAGCTCTTTTGCTTCTTCTTTATAATCACTTCTTTGTTGGGTAGCTTGAATTAGTAAGTTTCTGGTTCGTACTCTTCTACATTGCCCTTCTTGGTTTGATTCTTCATAAACAGCAGTATTAATGTTGCAGTAGGATTTTATATTTTCAGGAACCGGGCGGGTTCAGAAAAAAAACCTTCCAAAATTGGCCTCCGATTCTTGTTCTCAGTCCACTGACACTACCGAGGAAGATTTGGTGAGATAATTTTCTTGTTTGGGTTCATTAATATGTATGATTCTGGTTTTAGTGAAAATCATTGTTAACTTATGAAGTGCGATCTGGTTTTGTCTAGTTTAACTACATGTCATTGTTCTGATCCAACTTTTCTGGGTCATATAGGTTGGTGGTGAATTGGGGTGGAGATCTTCAAAGCAAGCAGTTGGAACACCAATGAAAAAGCTGTTGGCTAAAGAGATGTCGAGAGACTCTGAATCTAAGAGAAGGTCTCCGAACGTTATAGCCAGATTGATGGGCCTTGACGGGTTGCCACCTCTGCAACCTTCTCTTAGACAACAAAAGATGTCCTCCGGAAGTTTACAGAAGGTAGCATCCACTAAAAAGTACGAAAAGAATAGCACTTCACATAGCAGTCGGTCATCTAGGAAAAGCTCAATGGAGAACCAAGAGTTTAAAGATGTATTTGAAGTCTTAGATGCAGCGAAATTACAGAGTAATAATGGTAGCAGTAGCAGTAGATTTTCACCACAGGATACTGTAAACCTAAAGATCAATGAGGCTGAGATGGCTTTCATACAACATAAATTCAAGGTTGCTAAGCAGCTTTCTACTAGTGAAAAACACCATCACTCGAAGGAATTTCATGATGCTATTGATGATCTAGACTCGAACAAGGATCTTCTTCTGAAGTTTCTTGACCAACCCGATGCACTGTTTACAAAACATCTCCACGATCTGCAGAGCTCTCCTCCCAACTGTCATTTTGGTCAAATATCAGCCGTAAGGTCATCATACCATCAGGCTTGTCAAACTAGTGATCGAAGATGCAAAATAGAGAGAGAAAGCAGTCGGAAGAATCTGACAAATTCTGATGATGATTGTGTTAGCCACTCAAGGAGAAAACTTGATGCCCATGATCTGCAAAAGTCATCTAATGTTGAAGTAGAGAACAAAGATGGATCCGGAGGTTTTGCTACAAGGATTGTTGTACTAAAACCAAACCTTGGGAAAGGGCAAAGCACTGCTAGAACTGGTTCATCAACTTTTTCCTCTCATGAATTTCCTCGAAATTGCAGGAAGCAGACTGGAGTTTCTAGTATCAAGAATAGGGAACCTGAATCACATGGAAAGAAAAGGTCTCCAGATGATGTTGGCCACTTGAAATATAAGTCTAGAGAATCTAGAGAAATAGCAAAGGAAATCACCAGGCAGATGAGAAGTACACTCAGGAGTAGATCCACACAGTTGTCTACATCCACATCTAGAGGATATGCTGGAGACGAGAGTTCATCCAGCAGGTCTGAAAACGATTCAGCAACTGAGTTAGAGGTAATGTCACTGACTTCAAAAAATTCAGCTGGCTCAAGCAGTTGTTACAGGCCTTCATCCTCTCGTACTACTGAATCATCAGTGAGTAGGGAAGCCAGGAGGAGACTCTCTGAGAGGTGGAAAATGACTCATAAGTCTGTGGACATGGGAGTGATCAATAGGGGCAGCACACTAGGTGAAATGCTTGCCATCCCTGATAGAGATGCAAGACTAGCGAAGTTAGATGTTATGAGTGAAAAAGGGAGCAGTCGAAAACTAGCTAGCAATAATGAACCAGCAGAGTGGACTGAACCTTTAGGTATTAGCAGTAGGGATGGATGGAAGGATGGATGTGCTCAAAATCTGTCCAGGTCAAAATCTCTACCTGCTTCGTCTACTGCTGCTTTTAGTCCCAGGACTGGCATGCACCGAGAGCCTATGCCAGAGGACAAGTATATGGTGTCAAAAGAAGTGATGCAGAGTAGGAGGAGGAGGGTGATAACTGATAGTTTCACTAATAGAGATGGTTCACCTTCTCAAAACTCGAGATCCCGTCATCACAGTAAAGGGTCTCATCGTTCTGCTTGTACATCTAGTGATGATGTTGACACGCCCACAAAAATTGATTTTAGACAGAATCACATGCAGAACAAGGCTGCGGAGGGAAATCAATTTGAACAGGATCGTATGGTTTCTGGTACATCACGAGCCACTGTTCCAGATAGCAGTTCTGTTAATGAGGATGTGGTGGATGTAACAACTGAGGACATGACCATGCCACTAAAGCCTGCAGAATTATCGACATCTATGTTAGTAGAAGGGGAATCCTTTACATGCAACTCAAATGTTCCAAGCTCACAGGTTTGGTTTTATCTTATGGAATTAGCTTTATTTTTGTAATATCAATTCAGCAAATATCAGTTATTGAAAGCAGTAGATGCGCGTTAAAGTATATACTTTAGTCTGACAACATGATTGCTTAGCATCTTATCTTCTGGGGTTTTTCAGGAGCCACCAAACGATCCACCTGCGAAAGGTTTGGTCCCTGCACAGCATTCTATAGCTGATCTGGAGTCTGCTGCAAGCTCTAAGGAGAGTGATCAGCCTAGTCCTATTTCAGTTCTTGAAACACCTTTTGCAGATGATGTATCGTCTGGCTCTGAATGCTTTGAAAGTCTCAGTGCTGATCTGCATGGTAATATATGAAAAACCTAGTATTTTCCTTGTGCTACAGAATAGCTTGGACGTATGTTGGGAATCTGAATTATTATGAATCATTAATCTTAGCTTTTATATATATATATATGTTGATCTTGCTTGTAGTTACTTTGAATATAGATATACTAATCCTCATACAAATTTCAAATACTTGAAACTTCATAATTTCTCCAATTAGAAAGAGCAGAACTTATGATCTGACTTGATTGATTCAATTCAAACGATTTATAATAAAGCACCCATGCTTAATGTGTCAATTTGCTGGTGGTTTCCCATATATAAGGAAATTGAGTTCTTCTACAAATGTTTGGAGAATTCTTTTTGCTTCATTCTCTGCTTGACGCTGAAATGTTTGGTTTTCATCACAGGGCTAAGAATGCAAATTCAGCTACTAAAGCTTGAGTCAGAGGCATATACCGAGGGTCAGATGCTTGTCTCAAGTGACGAAGATACTGAGGAAAGCTGTGTCCCATTTTCAAAAGAGAAAGGACTAGGTGAAGAAATTGTGGATTATTCCTACGTGGTTGATGTGCTGCACGAGTCTGGAATTAATTATGCTGAGTCTGATACTTTCATAGCCTCATGGCACTCTCCTGAATGCCCGGTGCATCCCCAAGTTTTTGAAGAGCTCGAGAAGAAATACACTAGTCAGACATCTTCGACACGTTCCAAAAGGAGGCTGCTATTCGATCGAGTGAATTTAGCACTCCTGACAATTTATGAACAAGTTGCCAGTCCATATCCTTGGGTGAGACAACCAAATAGGATCAGTTCAAGATGGATAAGGAACAAAGTTGAGGACAGGCTTTTCAAAGTCCTTGCAGATCAGAAGAATAAAGGGAACAAGGACGTAGCTGATGAAGTGCTGGCAGGGGAATTGCAGTGGCTGGACTTGGGAAATGACACAGACATAATAGGTAGGGAAATCGAGAGACTATTGACAGAAGAATTACTGGAAGAGCTAGTAGCAACGTAGAGATCTCGCAGAGACAAGCGCCTCAGCTTACATATAAACAAACGAAGCCATGAGAAATCATTTCATGGGAATACGTTGAATAAATCCACCAAATCCTGTCTATGAGGACAAAATCCAGAATGCACCGCTCGATCATCGGAAGTAAAAGATCTTCAGAGACTGAACTCTCATAGTTTCATTTCTTATCATCTACAGACTAGTAGACTCCAGAATGTACTTTTCAGTCGTTAGCCAACGCTATATAGCGTAAGCTTACATGGTAAAACATAGACGGAAGTTCCTGAAACTGTAGTTTCAGAATCCGTTCTCTACCATCCTCCCAGGAGATTAAAGTTAGTTATATCAGCCCTAATAACTAGTATTCTGTACTATTCTCCCAGGAGGTTAAAGTCATTCTCTACTTTCCAATAACTAGTAATCATGATGCTTTGTTGACCTGCGTCTCCAATCACTCCGAGAACAAGGTTGACACCCAAGTCTTAGTACGAGTAACCAAGGTAAGTAACTGGGTGTTATGATAAACCCTTTAAGGGGTGTGATCGGTGACATTGAAAGATAATGACTGCTACAATTTTCTCCTTTATATATATTTAACCATTTTTTATCACCGATCCATGAAATGAAATGGAAGTTACAATATACGGCTATAAGCTCTTCAAGGTGTGCCCTTGACATCACTTTTATTTATATATTGATGAGTTGAACTCATTGAAATATATGAAAACTGGTACAAAGAGATTATTTGATATAGGGTGCAGGCGGTTCAGGAGCTTCGCGATGGCTTGGTCCTGATGGAGGAATTGGTGAGCCTTTTGGTAACATACCGAAGTGAACACGTGGAACTGAACTCGTAGAGAGTGAGGTTGATGATGGCAGATGCTCAGGAATGACAATATCTTCTTCAACTCCTGAAATTAACTTTCTGTTAAGCCTGGCTTCAGCTAGAGAAGACGCAAAGACCGCCATGGCTATCAGAAGCACTGAAGGTATCCATACCGACTTCTTTCCAACTCCTGACGTTGTCTTCATAGTTGGCGCTCTTAATTTTCCAGGAACTTATGTTGTATCGCCCTGTTCTTATATGGAGTTCTTCAACAAGGAAGCTGAATTTTCAACGCCACCATGAAAGGTGACATTAATTGCCATAAAGAAGAAAAGGATAGGAGTGTTTTTCCTTAACGAGGCTGAAGATAAGACTTTTTTTTCTTAATAACGCATAGAATTTAAAGACAATCAATACGTTTTCAACTCTTTCTATGAAAAAAGACAGATTTGTTTCATAATAAGGTATGGCATTTTAAATTATGGAAAAGGTAGATTTGTTTCTTAATAGATATAACCTTTTTGACCTGCGCATCTCATTTTCAAATAGAAAGTTAAAGATCAAATTTTGGAAGTGATCAAATGAATAAAATGATTAAAGTGGAGTAACAAATAGAATTTAAGAGATTTAAAATAATTCAAGTTTAATAGATCAATAACAAGAAAAAAATATAATTACTCATTAACACAATTCATTTTTTTTGGTGTCATTCTTAGAAACAATTCTTTTTGCTGATAATTGCTAATGTTTACATCAAAATTCATATGGTTTCAAAATCTCATCTTATAATAAAATTAGATATTAATCTTCAAATAATATTCCATTCTTATTTCTTATAAAATTTCCCCTCTGGGTCTCTCATTACTAGACCATTGGTCTAATGTAGATACGACATATGGGTCCATGGCCCATCCCACTTTGTCCTAGCTTGAGGTCAACGGATAGCCAAGCTTGACCCAACTCAAAGTCCAACACATATAAGCAAAATGATAATTTTTAATTAAAAAAGTAAAAAAGATTGTCGTTTTTATCTTTTTAATTAAAAAACAGCTAAGGCCAGTCGAAGTCGGCTTAGGTTTGGACTCTGGTTGTACTGTCAGGCCAAGTCGGCTTAGGCTTGGACTCTAACTGTACTGTCTCAAGTCAAGCTTAGGCTTGGGCAGTTGTCTCAGAGCTTCAAATCGAGTCTAAGCCCTAGCAGTAGTGGTCTTATCCTAGCCCGACCTAACATATTGCCATTCCTAGTCTAACATCAACACAAAGTAAAATTTCAGACATGGCAACACTCATGACATGCAATCATCATGGTTGTCCTATTTTGTTTTTAAACAATATTAATGGTGATCATATTTAATGATTGAGCCAACCCAAATTGGTATATCTATGTTTGATTTTGGTTGAGTAGGGTTATGAAAACTTGCTAATGTTATTGAGTTAGGTATGGGTTTCTACAACACTGCTTTGGGTTATTGCTCTATTACAATAGTATGAATATCGTTTCGTACCGACCATAGAAAACAGAACAGTATTAGGGTTTTTGGCACCGACTTTTGATACTGGTCGGTATTGTGATCGTAAGTTTTAAAAAATATAGGGACTATTTTGCAAATATAAAAAATCTTAACCTAAAAAAACCCCATGCGTTCCTCCACACACCCAAACCCCTTGTGCTTCTTTTGATTTTTTTTCACTCTCACTCACCTCTGTTCTCTCTCTCACGTTCTCCTCTCCATCTCTGGTGGTGCTGCTCCCTCTCCAATGACTATCATCTTCCTCCTCGATCCACGCTAGCATCATACCATTTTCAGCCCTCCTCAACATCTCCATGCAACGTCACGAACACGTTACCATCTTTAGCCCTCCTCCGTGAGGACCACTGCACCACACGGTCACCACCACCGAATGTCTGAACCTCCTCCACGCCACTGTCATAACGACTACTCTCCCTATATCTAAACCTAACCCGTCACCTAACCCAAAAACCTAAAGCTATGAATTGGTTTTTAGGTGTGTTTTGACTTTTCGATTTTTTTCCTGCTTAATTGCATTTTTGATTGTGAATCAGTTGAAACTTGGAAGTTGGCATTAAATTTTGAATTGGATTTGTGATTTGGGTGGGTTGGATATTAGAGTTGAATGATTCATATTTTTGTTTTGGTTTATTTATTGTTTGGTTCATTAATTGTGGATTAGTTTAACATAAATTTATGTTAAGTTTTTTGATGAATGAAATGCACGGCATGTGATGTGAATCTGTGATGATGTTGATGATGTGGATTGATTCAATTGAAAGTTAAAACAACTTAAATTAAAATTTAAAATCGAGAATGCAAAGACTTAAATAATTAATTGACACATTCTTAAAATGTGTGAAATGATATTTCATTTTTAGTATTTGAGTATTGGCTTTAGATAAATAATTAATTAAGTATAAAATTATACTATTGTAAATTAATAATAATTCGATTGTAGTTAATAGTATTTGGGTATTAACTTTGGGTAAATAATTAATTGAGCATAAAATATATTGAATTATTTGGTAATATATATGTGTGGGCTATCATAAATATTTATAATAGATAATGTGTGAAAGTAGTGATGTAAAAATGTCCAAAAGGAACTATTTTTCAAATTGTGAACACGTTGTAGGCTAAACTCCAACCACTTATACTTAGACTTATTAATATCAATTAAAAATTGTAGAAGCAACTTATATATTTAAGAACCAAATATAGAATGTTGTATATAATATTATGGTTTGTTAGAAATGAAAAGAAGATTCAAAGTTTTAAATAAAAAAACATTTCCAAAGAAGCTATGTCCTTTTAACTTGATCCTTATGTTATGAATATATCCTTCAACTTGATCCTCATATTATGAAAAGATGTATATGAATAATTGTATAAGATATTTCATTTATTATTTGGCGATTATGTAAATCATACCCTTCAACTTATCATCATGTTTGAAACTTTGAATTGAAATTGTTCAAAATTGTTGGAAATGGAAATTATTTATGTATGTTTTGTAATTATTGGAAATAAAAATTATGTATGTATATTTTTGTGTACTTATATATGTTGAATAATTGAATTGTTAGTTTTAACTTATAGTGAATTGTTTTCGATGAAATTGAAATGTGTATGATGTAATCATACAAAATGAGTTATATTATATAAGATGGACGTGCGTATTGTATAATGAAATTATGTGTTATTTATTTTGATATATGCATTTATTTATTTTTTTAGATAAATGAAAAGAAATTCAAGTACTCATGATCAAACCACTTCAAGAAGATACAATGATCCAGCTTGGGCTCATGCAATATTAGTTCCCAGTATGAGGAACCATACTATTTCCTTATTTTGAAACAAGCATTTGAAAGGTGGAGGAATCACCCAATTAAAGAAACATTTGGCTAGGGTTAAAGAAGATGTGAAATTTTGTAAAAAAGTACGTCATAATGTGAAGTAGCAAATGAAAACATTACTTGAAGAATATCAACATGCGAAAGATAGAAGGAAAATGTTAAACTTTGAAATTGGTGGTGGAAGTTCGAATTATGGTTTTCGTGGTGATTGTGAAAATGTTGAAGATGGAAGTGGTAGTGGTAGTGGTAGTATTCTATCCCAGGTCCAAGAAGAAGCACCTGGACCTGATGTGAGGAAAAGAAGAAGGCAGGTGATTAGTTTTTTTGCACCACGAATAGCTCCTAGAGCTCAACCTTAAATTCGTAATGCAATGCAATCAAGAGATGTGATTCACGATGTCGATATGGTAGTAGCTAGATAGTGATATGATACAGGTTCATCATTCAATGCTTCTCAACCTTATTATTATCAACCTATGATGGATGCAATAATCTCTTATGGTTTGGGATATAAAGGTCCTTTGGTTGATGACCTAAGGGGTAAACTTTTGAGTTATTCTATTTCTAAAATTATAAGTTATTTGACAGAAAGAAGAGTGAATTGGGATACTTATGGATGTTCAATCATGTGTGATGGTTGGACAAATAGGAGGCAAGATTTTATTATTAATTTTTTGGTTTATTCTACAAATGGCTTAATATTTTTTAGATCTATTAATGCATTTGGCCTTATTAGGAATATTGAGACTTTGTTTGAGATATTTGATGAAGTTGTGAATGAAGTGAGGCTATAAAACATTGTTCAATTTATTGTTGACAATGATTTCGCTTATAAAGCAGCAGGAAAAGGATTGCAGAATAAGTATAATTTCTTTTTTTTGAACTACTTGTATTGTACATTGCATTTACCTAATACTGGAGAATATGTGATCCTAGGAATTTTTCTATTATTAATGAGACTATGCAGAAAGCTAAAAAGATGACCAAGTTCATCTATGTGCATGGGTATTGAATTTAATGAGAAAGGAATTTACCAATGGTAAGAATTTTTGTCATCCTGTTGTGACAAGATTTGAAACAAAATTTTTATCACTTCATTCTTTTGTTACGATGAAGTAAGAGTTAAGATAAATATTTACAAGTGATAAGTGGATTGCATTTCAGCATGCTAGGTCTAATGCTGGAGTGGAGGTTTGTAAAATTATACCGGAAGATAGAGAATTTTGGTCTCAATGCCAATTTGTTATCCGAGTTTGTGAGCCTTTGGACAGGGTATTTCGTTTGACTGATAGTGAAGAAAAGCCAACAATGAAGATTTTGAAATGTCGATTGCTATTCGACAAAGAGGAAAACTTTCTCTAGGTATCAGTTATTTCCTTTTTCTTATTTGTTGATAATTAATTATCACTTTATTTTATTTATAACGCTACTTTTGTTATCTTACGACTTACAATTTCTTGGTGGAATCAATTTGAAAATGATGTTCCATAATTGAAAAGGTTTACAATTCAGATTTTAAGTCGATGTGTGAGTGCAACAGGCTGTGAATGAAAGTGGAGCACATTTAAATTTATTCACTTGAAGAAAAAGAATAGATTGAAGCATAAGAGTTGAATGACTTAGTTTTTGTTCGTTACAATTTAAAGCTTCAAAAAAGGTATGTTATTATCATTTTTAATTTCAATATAATTTTTTGTAATTTTTAATAATTAAATTTTATTGTTTATCAAGAGTCTCAATAGCATAAGTAGTTCAATTGATCTACCCATTGATTATATTGATCTTTTAGCGAATTGAGTTTCTGAAGAGCTAAATTTGGTAGATGTCAATGACTTGGAAGATAATCTTGGATAGGAAAGGATTAACATGTCATTTGATGCATTAAATTTGAATGATAATGGTGATGAAGCTCATCTCAATGATGATGATTTTATACTAAATGATAACTGAAGCTAGTGCAGTTATAGCGGATATCCTTTCGTAGATGATTTAATTTTGTTCCAAATTTTTGTTTTTCCTCTATTTTTAATTTTACTTATATTTTATGTATATGTTAATTCTATTTATGTAATGTAATTGTAAATGTTTTTGTTTCAGATTTAATTTCTACTTGATTGCTTCTTCATAATGAACTCTTGTTATAAATTGTAATAGTTTGAAAGTTAAGGATATTTATTATTCTTTTTATTAGATATTTTGATGTAATTATTATTTATTGTATGATGAAATTGTATTATTGTAATATTTCAAATACTTTGTATTATTCTTAATTTTATATTTTATGATGATAAATGTCTTTTTTCATATTAATTGTGGTTATTATTTATATGTGAAATATTTAAAATTATTGTTATTTCATATTAATTGTGATTATTATTTATTATTATGATTTTTGAAAACATGGTTAATGTAAACTTATAAATTATACAGTACAACTATACAATATACCAATAAACTATTTTACAAATTTTAAAAAAATTTATGAACTATTTCATAAATTTAAAAATTACCCGAAATGATACCTGATATTGAGCAATACCTGTACAGTACCGTTCGAGAACCTAATTCAGTACCAACTCTAGTACTGTATTTGATATTAAATTTTGGAATTTAGGCAATAATCAATGAGCATTAAAGGTACAATCAACATGATTTTAAAGCACAAGCATTACCAAAACCCCTAAATAAATTTGCAAAATTTTGAAATATTTGTATATAATAGAATTAGAAAATTACCTCTTAAGAATGATAAAACTTGATTAGAAATCGTTACATATGTTATAGTGACAATGAGTCATATTAGAATGGATAATTTTTATGGTCAGCTCGAACTTATTTTGAGATTCAATTGGGTTGAGACTCTTAATTTTGGAGGTCCGATCGGGTTTTAGTAGCTCAAAACTTGATCGAATCTAATTAACTATATATTTTTTAATTTTAAAAAATAAGCAATGATATTATTTTCTTAAAATTACCGAATTGATATGTTAATTATTATTAAATTATATTAATTCACATTAATTAATTTAACATTCATACCTAATAAAACACAAATATATGTGTATATGTGATTAATATGTGGTGATTTATGTTCTTTTTGAAGAAAATTTCAATGTTCAATCAATCCCATGATATGACGGAGTTTTGGCTCTCTCTCATACTGAATCACTTATGAAGTTACCGCAATAGATAGTATATGACTAAGCTATTTCGTAAATTATGGATGGAAATCAAAACATGAAGCTTTACTGTGAATTTCAGTATTTAATTTTTCCTTTTGCTGCACTTTTGTATGCTGATCTTGAAACCTCTTTACTATTTAGGACATGGCATGATCATCACAAGGACTTTCACGCATGTTTCTACTGTGTTGGAGATACATGCTAGACCAAATTGAGTTTCAGGACTGCAGGTGTAACTTTTACTCCAACCCATCATCATAAGGAGGACAATGACCGCCATTAATGTCTGCCCGACTGCTCTCAAGCACAAGACTGCATCTACTTACTGGTCGTATCCATTCACTAAAGCATAAATTTTGAACCAACCAACACATCTTTCAGGTAATACCTCTGCCAAGTACACGAAAGTCTATGCGTTTGTGAAGCACGAAGTTATGGCAGTATTTCAGCAAAACCATGAGAATAAATTATGATTTTAACACCCAAAAGACTCCCTTTTATATCCACGAAGAACAAGACATGAGTGGAAAGGAGCATAAATGCATACACCTAAGTTTCTTTTGTTTACTAACTTCCATGCAACTCATGTTCGGGTCCAGCTACTCATGTTAAGACTCAATTTACATGCATACAACCACCTAATTCACACCAACAACCCGTCAAGATGTTTAATCTCTACTTCAAACCAGTCGATCCTTATCATGTTTTGAGTACTTCTGGCTTCTTTGAGACATGGACTGGTATTGCAGGTGACCAGAGTTGAGCGTTCTTCACCTTTGAAACACTGGCCAGGACACTCAAAGGTGTCACTTCTCCAATTACTGTCACCTTCTTCGCTGCAAAGTCTATGGTGAAGGATCTCACACCTGTTCAAATAATCAGTCATAATATCAATCTTTCCTCTAGATGTTTTTGTATTATAAATGCAGGTTGATTGATGCATCACGTCAGTGCTTGCTTGAGCACATAATTGAGTGAAAATGGTAGATGTAATTAGAGTTCTAATGGAAGATGCTTGTCATAGACAGACAAGTGACAACCAATTTTGCTGTGAAATTACATGAATACTAGAGTGAAAAAGAAAGGACCCTAAAGAAGAACTACTTTGATGATGGGAATAGCTATTACTGAGTTGGATTTGGAAGAAGACTCAGAAAATGGAATTGGGAATGGGACAAAGAGATAAGTAGTGCCAGTGATGAAGTCATGTTTACATACCTTCCATTTTAGATAAATGTTTCCTCACTTTTCCTTCACACCCCTTGCAGTGTAGTGAAACTCTCAAAACGACAACCTATAACACAAAATGAATCAATTGAGCAAACACACAATGCAGCTTTAAACTGCTTTTATGTGGAATTTGGATATGCTAAGAAACAGACAGCGAGTGAATAAGCGACCAAACCTGGGTTGAAGACCTGTCTGAGAGAGATGAAGAAGTTCTTGAAGCAGTAGATTCATGTCGATTATGAGCTTGAGCTTTCTGGGATTTAACAGGAACCAACGACAAAGCAGGACCGTTATCTTGTTGCAACCCATCAAAGAAAGCTGATTCGCTTAGAAGATATCTGGAAGAGCCTGGCGGGGTGATAAAATCCCTAGGACCACTCCAGTTGCTCTCGACAATGTCTTTTGCAACAGTAGAACTCTTGATGACATCTTCACATGGGTCGCAAGAGCTTTTCTTTGCTCTTTGATCCTTTGGTTTTGAAGAAAGTCTCTTGGTTTTGTCGTTTGTCTTGGTGTTATCAGAGGCTTTTCTGATCTTGTTAAGCAGGCGGTAAGGTTGTGGATTAATAGGTGGCTCAGAAGTACAAGGAGGTAGAGGAAAGCTTCTGGGAATTCTTTTCTGGTCTCTGATGATGGGATTATAACGGTCGATTGCTCGGCCGCCGAGTTGAATGGTGGATGATGATGAAGGTTGATCCATGCTCATGCATATGGCTGTTGAAGCTTGAGATGCACAGGAGATGTCTATTCCTTTCATGGTAGCGAGTTTAGATATTGAAAAGACAATCAATTAGTGGCAGAGAATCTGCATTTGTGAGAGAGATAGAGATAGAACTTCTCAAAGAAGGTTGGTTGTTCTGCTTTTTATGCTTGGATCCATAAGGATAGGGATGGAGAGCAGGTTATGGAAGTAAAAGTAAAATAAATCACTACACTTGCTGCTTACAAATAGTTCTTACATGAAAAGACCACCATGGTAAGAAATTTTCCACAGTATAAGCATAAGAATTGCAGAGAAAAAGAAAGAACAGAACAACAGAAAGTGGTCTTTATGATATTCAACTACTCTTTTTTGTTTTTTTCTTCTTTTGAGTTCATATTTAAGATGAAGTTTAACACAATTCAATCCACCGTAATAATATGATTTAGTTCTTGAGATTAACTATCTGATATCTGGTGTGTTTATACTTTAAAATCCTATTGCAGCCAAATGTGTCTCTGCAGAATCTGATATTGATAAGATTTGACTGAATTTAAAATATAATTACATCGGAATCTTTACATGATAAAATAAATGGAACCCAGATGAGAAATTGTACTCGGGGAACATTTCCATAAGATGATTCATTGGTTAGTCTTATGAAAATGCAACTATGGCTGAACAGAACAAACTTAGCAGTCCAAATCAATGCAGATGCTGTTGTTCCGCACTGGCATGGCCTACAGGTTTAATGCTAAATTAATACAGACTTCAGAGATGGAAGCTGTATATAAAATCTACGTACCGTTTTTTTTTTTGACAAATGAAGAGGCAGATGAGACAGAGCAACGGTAAAATGTGATGTGCACTGAATAGCTGGATTTAGCTTATTAGTACTCCTGACGTCAATTCCAAATTGTACATGCAAAGAAGTTTCCCTTTCTGCTATTACAAAAACCATTATTTATAAGAAAACGTTCATTTAGTTAGGGGATTGGCTTGATAACAGAGAGATTACTCAATTTGCTTGAAATTTACATGACATCAACAAAATTCAAGCTAGACATAGGATTAGAAACGAGTTGGGCTTCCAGGTTTCGTGTCAAGTAAACGAGACGGACAGGACAAGACGGCCTGAGTTGTGGTTGCATGAAGAAGTACAGAGATGACAGGAAAAAAAGGTTTCCAGAGGAATATAATTGGGGAACGTTATTAAGATTCTCATGGAACATATGCTCCCACTGCCAGGGATTCAACTCTATGGACATGACACAAAGTGGCTTTCTTTTTTCTTTCTCCTTCACAAAGCTTATGGTATCAGATGCCATGGCTTTTGCTTCCCTTTGCCTTCCCATCTTCCATATCATATTCGTTTCCGCTTATTCCGTGAGATGGTCCCTCGACTGTGTTCCTGCGATGTTCAAGTATAAGCTCGATCGGATCAAGTATCTAAAATTGAACCTGTAAATTTTAAGTTAAATTAGATCGAGTGTTCAAAATGTGCATATCAATGGCAGCACTTGTCCAACGAGTGCAGATTTTCTGTCCAATTTTATAGTGTCTTATTTTGTCCATAAATCTTAGCCATTTATTTATGTGAGTCCTGCATAGATCCCACATAAATAACCGCAAGATCCGCATAAATGAATAGCTAAAATTTATGAGACAGAATAAAATATCATAAAATTAGACAGAGAATTCTGTTCACTGTCCAACCTTGGCTTCCATTGCATGATTGGGAGATTACTTTTCAGTCTGTGAAAGCTAAAACCCCAAACGGTCTAGGCTTTTATTGGATAAAGCTAACCGACCCCATTTCAGAATTTGGCCACTTCGTTCGTTCATTTGTGGTCCAAATGTTACGTGAGTTGATGAGAATGCACGATTCTGTTAGACCTTTAAATGGGCAGTACGAGTTTATGAATTCGATTTTTAAAGTTAAATTAAAATGACGTTGCTTTAAAGAGGAGGTTTGATTCAGCTTTCAAAATTAAATTGGCAAAAAAAATTAATATTAACGTTTACAACTGAATACAACTTGAACCTTAAAATTTTGAAACGTTTAAATTGATCTATAAAATTTTCAAAATGTTTAAAATAGATTCTAAATAGGCCCAAAATTTAAAGAGATTAAGCTTCAGTTTAGTTGAACTTATACTAGTAAAGTTTTTGTTAGTAGAACTTTTTTTTGTATATATATTTTTTAGAAGAACTTTTCTAAGAAGGCAGTTGATTGTTTGACTGTCGTTTAAAAAATTTTTTTTTGAAAGAGTTTCATACAGTAGAAATAAAAAGTACTTTTAATTTCAACTATATTTTATTTTTAATAAAAATTATTTTTGTATAAATAAAAGTATATCTAACCAAATATTATATATATATTATAACATAAATAAAACTAATATCAAAAATAAATATTCAAACATATAAAAAATTAAATAATATTATATAAATCTCAAAATAAAAGTGAAAATGTGTTTGTGGATGTTGTAGAAATTATGTGTAAAACATTACGACAAAATGGACTAAAAAATAAGCCCATTAATTGAAATAAAAAATCTACCAGAAAAAGTCATTTGAGAGGCTTTTTTGAGAAATTTCAAATTTAAATTTTTTAAAAAGCTGTATTTTAGCTGCCAAAAAAATCATATCTATTAAAGAAATATTTTTTTATTTTATAGTCAAGCACTTATTTTTCTTAAAAAAGATTTTATGATAAAGAAAAGTACTTATTGACCTCCCAAAAGTCTATCCAAATAGGCACTAACTCTTATCAGGTAAATGTCATATTAATGCTTACATAATATTTTTTAATATTTTAAAATAGAAGTAGGCTCCATAGTCATTTGGTGGCAAGGACCATTGTTTATACATTTTAGATTGTAAATCTCAATTGTCACATGACAGTGAGACCTATATTTATACATTTTAATTGCCACTTCATACGATAAGTGATATCTAATTTTTGAAATATATAACTATGAGTTTCATTGTTACGTTACAAATGTCTAAAATGTGTAAATAGTGGTAGTCACGTGATTAAAAGACTCATATGACAGTAAGACTTACTTTTTATTTAAAAATAAAAAATAATGTCACGCCAATATAGATAGAGAATTAACTCAGTTAAATTTTTCATCCACTTAAGGTCTGTTTTTAGTGTTTAAAAAATGTTGAGATTTAATTTAAGCTCTTCGAAACGTTAGGATTTGTGTTGTATTTCCTTGTAAACGTTGAGATCCAAAATATATTTTTAGCCGATTTAAATTTAATTTGAAGTTAAATTTTAATTTAAATTTAAATTGTTAATTTCGGACTAACTTAAATTAGATCAAACTAAATTAGTATTTCCAGACTTAGTGCAAAGTATTACAAATAAAAGAGAGGAATGAACGTGGGGTTGGTGTAGAAGAACTTTATGTGCTTTTCATTTGGCAAAATAGTGACCT
>JANVCQ010000005.1:46221681-46244740 GCA_025531925.1 Erythroxylum plowmanianum | reverse complement strand
ATATTTCAATTGTGGAGGATAGCTAATTCAATATTAAGGTTGACAAAAATATCATTCCCTAAGAGAAAGTCATTCCCTATTAAATTTATCACTTTAATTAGTCAATTGTTGCAATCTTTTCTTAATTAATTACTGCACAAATTTGTCATATTCTTAGTTATTTTGGTCGCATTGAATTGGGTAGTTGTTTAGAAATTTATTTAAGTTATTTTGTTTTTTTTTTTTAAATTTTTACATTAATTTTAATTTTCTAAAATTTCATCCAACCCAATTTCAAATACTGTTAGCTAACGTAGAATTAAAATTTCTCATAATCCCTGTGGACATGGCTAGGTTCTTACCGATTTATTACTCACTTCGACAACTGTGCATTTGCGATTCACGAACAAATTTTTGGCGCCGTTGCTGGGGATGAATGTTTGCTTCTATAGCTAGTTTGATATTTACTTGTTGGTTTTTTTTTTATCCCTCAAGTGACTTATTTGTTTCTTTTTCTTTTTGCAATTTCGTTTTCCTGCGCAGCTTGTGTATAAAAGGATTGCATGCCCCAAACCACTAGAGGGCAAGAAAGACAATTTGATCCAGAGTTGGAAGGCTGTCTCTTTGTACCCCACACTCCATTCCCTTAAGCATGCAGCTAGCTACTCCCATACTCCACCCACCTTTTAATTATTTTCAACCCCCACTTCAACCTTCAACCACTCCACTTATAGCTAGCCTTCAACAACCAATTGATTAACGCACAAACCCATTCTCCAGCCCTACACCCCATCCCACTCATGGATTCCTCCACTCATACACCTCCACTAGCGCAACTTTAACTCCAGAAAAGAACCCATGCAATATTCATTTTTTATTTTGGAGAGAACCCACTCACGGATACAACCCATTCTTTCATAAAAAAAGACATCTTCTCCCATTCATTCACGCAAATAATCATCTCTCAACCCAACGCACCTTCACTTACCTACACCACCAACTCTCCAACCTTCACTACTTCTTCCACTTCACCAACGAACATAACTCTTCTTCATCCCACACTTGTCATTCCCTCCCCAACCTCTTTAGATGCAAGCTTTGATTTTCCTTTCCAATCTTCCACATCTTCAACTTAGCCTCCATCCAAGAGCCAAAGACACAAGCCATCCACCGAAACAGCCAAGCTTCCTTTCATCCTCCACACAACGCACAGCCCTCACTCATCATACACTCACCACTCACATAGTCTCTACTCCACACACAACGTTGCAGCATGGTGAACATTCAATGAAGCAGCTATGTCGAGGTGGAAGAAAAGAGACATGAGCAGCTAGTGGAGGAGACACTCGATGGAGACCTTTATATTGAAGCAGCTGGGCTAGGAGAACAACATTACACCACTCAAGAAGAGTGCACATTATTCTGCTGCAATTTGGAGACGTGTTCTTAATTTTTATTTGATTCCGTCATGAGTTTATGCAGGGTTTTTGCTTGTGGATTGTTTGGCATGATGATTTGTGGCTAAAATTTTAATTTCTCTTAGGGATTTGGTATTTTGGTGATGCTTTAATATTGAATTTTGTTAGAATCCATGACTGAAAATTTGTATACTTATTGATTTTTCCTTGGATTTATTTGCTATTCCTTTGGATTATTGGAAATTACGTTGGTATAAATTCACCTTTGGAAAAAGGGAGTTCTTGCTACAAAATTGAAGGAAATTTTGACTAGGATTTTCTTGTGAGTTGGGAGACCCAAGAAATTTAGGAGATGAAAATTAAAGTTTTGGAACTTAAGAAACTCTAGGACAAACTTAAGTAAGGGATGACTAAGTGACGTCTAGAGTGGATAAATTAATTCATCTTTAGAAAAAGGGGATTAATTACTCTTAAAATTCACCTACAAGGTTAGGATATTTCAGTTGTGGAGGATAGCTAATTCAATATTAAGGTTGACAAAAATATCATTTTCTAAGAGAAAGTCATTCCTCATTAAATTTAACACTTTTAATTAGTCAATTGTTGCAATCTTTTCTTAATTAATTAATGCACAAATTTGTCATATTTGTAGTTATTTTGGTCGCATTGAATTGGGTAGTTGTTTAGAAATTTATTTAAGTTATTTTGTTTTTTTAAAAAAGAAAAAAATTTCTTTACATTAATTTTAATTTTCTAAAATTTCATCCAACCCGATTTCAAATACTGTTAGCTAGGGTATAATTAAATTTTTTCATAATCTCTGTGGACACGACTCGGTTCGTACCGATTTATTACTTACTTCGACAACTGTGCACTTGCGGTTCACGAACATAAGGTAGGACCAAAACTTTCAACTTTATTTGTAAAATCAAACTACAATATATTAATGGTATAGGCATATTGTTTTATTAGGCTTTTGATTTTTTTAAAATTAATTTCAATTAAATGAAGTTAAGTAATTTTAAATTCCTAGTAAATTTAAAAAGGTGTTTTTGATTATTTGAAAATTATTTTTCAAGTTAATTTTATTAGGAATTTTTTAGAAATTAATTTAATTTTTTAAATTTAATCATACCCTTATTTTTTAAATCATGTCCTTATATGTCATTTTACACATAAACAGCTAATACTAAACAGTAAATTTTACCAAACATCAAATGACAAATAGCTGATGTAATCAGCTGGTCAAATCAGCTGATATAATCAGCTACCAGCTACCAGCTGATAGAATCAGCTAACAGCTAATATAATAAGCTGATTGCCAAACAGGACCATAATTTACCATTATTCAACACTGGTCTAAATCATTTTAGTTGTATATTTCATTCATTCTTATCATGTATCTTATTTCTACTTGCATTGTATATTCTCAAGTTGTATATTACGGATCATTTACCCTATGGATGAATAACAAAAAACATACAACACATTTTCATGATTATCTTTGCTATTTCAAGTAAACTAGATCACAAACTGACAATTGATCATATAAAGTTTATAACTCAGAAACATATTATGAATGGTTTAAATAGGCTGTTTATGCATACAATAAAGGTGATGATAAAGTTGAAAGTGATGAACGTCATCTGAAACTGCATAACATATCCATAAAAAATCCTAAACATCTTTAGCACGATCAAAATGATGAAATTTCATCTCAATACTAAGTTGATAAGCGTTACAAAACTGAGTTAAAATCTGATGATTTTTACCATCCTATTGATTGATCCTTTTAATGAACTTACTTTCTGTCTCATCATCCTATTTGGCAATTTTGGTAACCTCCTCAGTTAAAATTTTTCGAAGAAGTCTTCCTTTCAAAAAATTACACATCTTTTGGGCCTATAAATCATAATTTGAATCATTAAATTTCATAGTAATAGGATGTGTTATAGAGTGAGAATTATTCAAATCACCACAAAAAATAAAAATATAAGATAGTTCATAAAATAAGATACTTAAACCTGAAACTAAGAGATAGAGGTGAAATTTGGAAAATCATACCTAAAAAATGAATTATTAGGGCCAAAATTGTAAAAATCAGTCTAGATTGCACAAAAACCAACTAAAAAAGGACTAAATTAATCAATCAAACATATCTGGACTAGTTCGATTTAATTAGGTCAACTAGAAGAAGAATGGTTGATGTGGCACACTATAATTGGATGAATGACTAATGTAAGGCGTTGATATGGTGCAAGAAGATAGTCTCTAACACATGAAGTGTATGCGTTAGTGAACCGAAAAATAACTTGTGAAGGGCAGCGTGGGTGCACGAGACTCCAGTGAAGATTCAATCACAATATTGGAATCGTTTTGATGAGCAGTAACGGAGCCATACTCAACTCTAAGGGGGGGTCGGGGGCCAACATTTAAGGGAGCCACTTAAATATAAAGGGGGCCACTTATATTTGTAATTTTAAAATTTTTAATTATATACTTAATTTTTAAAAAAAAATTTTGAAAGGGGGGGCCATGGCCCCCCTCCCCGTGAACATAGCTCCGTCCCTGTTGATGAGGATAATCTTTCAATATGCTCAAATTAAAGTAAAACTGAGCAACAAATTTGTGTGGAGGGTAAAAGTTAGTAAATTGAAATAAGAATAATCAACCAAAAAGATAAAAAAAAAAGTGTATGAACTTGATGGAGGTCAGCTTGCATCAACTCTCACTGATCCATTACGAGGCATTGGAAGTCTTATGACAAGAGCAAAAACTAGCATATGAAAGAGGTTTTACGAGGGTTGATCATAGACATTCAAGACAATGTGGTTGTTGTTGAAGATTCTAAGGTGCTACCAAAATTAATTACTTATCTTCGGGCCTAAGATAATGGACAAAGCCTAACATATGAAAAATAATGCTTAGAGCTTATGATCTATATGCTTTTTTTTAATGGAGTCCAATTAGTATATTTACCTTTTGAAAAGGTCAAATATCTGGGATTAGATGATAATTTCGTGTTTTGACTTTCTTTCATTAATTATTATTAGTTGTTTGGTTATTTTTGGAATGATTTCAAATTTAAGGCTGATTATGGCTTATTTGTATACATTAATTAAGCAATCCTTCTTGATCATGTCTTTCCTATTTAGTTATGTTTAGTAATAGGTAAAAAGATATTTCCTTATAGGAGTTCCATCATTTGCCTATTTAAAGACGTAATTTGGTATATTACAAAAATCATCTTATCATCAATAAAATATAAGTGTTTCTTTATTGTGAGAACTTTCTCTTGATTATTTATTTAAGAACTAAATCTAGTCACTTCAATGTAACTTGTAGCGATCAACTTATAACTATGGTTTCAATCGGCAAGTTTGGTCGGGATCAGGTTCTTTTCCTGATTCAAGAAGGATTATGGGATTTCTTCTCATTGTTGATTTTAGTCTTAGATGTTCCTTCACCAAGGTTTATATCATTTGGTGTCAGAGCCAAACTCCCAAAATTAGGATACATCTATCCCTTTGTTCGTTTTCTTGTTTAGTCTTGCTTTCTTTTGTTTTCTTATTCTTATGTCTATGATTTTTCAGTATTTTGTTCCTTGTGTTTTCTTTCCTTCAGCCAAAATTACATTGGAGTTGTTTATCCATCTATTTTTGAGTTATGTTAGTTATAAAAAAATATGTTTATCTTTAATTATTGCACATAGTTGCACAAATCTGTTTCAATCAAAAGTTGCAAGATTCTGCTCATCTTCAATTGTTGCACACATTTTTGGTGTTAATCCTTTAATTTGATTCAAATTTTCCATTATCATCATTAGATTATTTCCTTTTATGTTCTTTCCTTTTGTAATCATTTTCTGCCATAATTCTTCTTTTCTTATTATGCTTATTTTCCTTTTATGTTGTTTCCTTCTATAAGCATTTTCTGTATTAATTCCTCTTTCTTTATTCGTGCTTTATTTTCTTTAATCTTAATTTCCTTCTGCAATCATTTTCTACCTTAATTTTACTTTCTGTATTCTAACTTACTTATCTTTTCTTTCTTTCTTTTTATAGACGTCTAATATTCCTTGATTTGTTAAGCTTTGTTTAATCTCCCTGCTCAAATTTTCTTTCTATTATTTTCCGTCTTACCTATCTTATTAACTTGAAATTCAAGGTGATTAAGTTTGAATTACTATGTGTTTTTCTTGTTGAGATCATTGATAAGGTTTTTTAGTTAAAGGGTTTATAAGAGAGAGTTGATGGTAAAAGGAAATAGTAGAAAGTCCAACATCAAGAAAAGCCAAGATTGAGTGAAAAAAATGAGTAAACAACAATTATAATGTAAACACGTAAGGGAGCAAGTAAGGACAATTTGATTTGTATTATTACTAATTCTTTCTTTGTAAGTTTAGTCATGAGCAGCAGTGGAGAAAATCTTCATATTGACATCAAGATGTTCATGAAATCCATCCCAGATCAATTCAAGACTCTTAATATGAATTTGGATAACTTGGAGACATCAAATAAATCAAACCATTATAGAGCTCGACCTCTTAATATGGAGGAAAAGGAGAAGACGATTTTAAAACAGTTAGTTTCATGAGGGGAAGAGTGGTTGTCCATACTGGGGGAGACATGGATTCATGCATCATATGCATGATAAAGCAGCGAAAGTGTAGGAATCTAAATTCCGACCCTATGACATGACATCCCCAAAAATCCAGAATCTCAAATGCATGCATAAACATAATATGTGAACATGATATAACAATACAAGTACCTTTTTATTCTCCTCTTTTTTTGAATTTTCTCTTTGTTTGGGTTGTTGCAAACATCAAACCCTTCCTTGATCACTCAAGAATACACAAAGATTAAGAAGAAACAATGTGTAAGGGTGGTTAGAGCACCAAACTAGATGAGTTTAATTATATGCTCTAATGGAGAGAAAGATCAAGACTATGTTGCATGCACTTTGATTCACGCAACAATTGCATAAATTGCATAAACAAGACTCAAGACACTTCTCTCTAACTCTAGAACTCTTCTAGACACTTTATTCTCTCATTTGAGTGTGTTTGTGACTGGTTAACTCTTGTACATAAGTGAAGAACTCACTTAAGAACATTAGTCGAGCCTTCGGTCACGATTGTGTCCTTACTTAAAAATAGCCATACACACTTTGTTTTTCATCCGATCTTTTATACGTGTGACCCTTAGGTTCCTGGTTATTTTGGGCACTTGAATTAACTCTATCTCAACAAATCATGGATGGTTTCATGCCATTTGAATTAACTCTTAATTTAATCAAATCATGAAAGGTTTTATAATGCCAATTTATTATAATATAAATGGATTAACACACGAACTCTTCGATAGTTAATTATCCAACTTACGAACCTTTCCATATATAATTACCGTAAAATTCATCCTTTCACCATACTATACCCCACTTGGTTCGGAGTATGGGCTATATGTCAAGTCTCATTAGACTGACCACGTCATATCTAGTCCAAGTGATGTTGGTTCTTATCCTGGGATCTCATTACTCTATGTGTCATTGAAGACTCTCTTCATGATACGTAACTACTCTGGCTAGAGACTCTTGAGTAATGAACCCGAAAAGAGGTTGTGGGTATCATCTCCTTCTATCAGGAGTGGTGAATCCTTTACTAACTACCCAATTACTTTCGAATACCAATAGCTGTACCCAATCACCATCCTATGAGCAACCTCGTCTTGAGGCAATAAGGAATGACGTCAAAACACAGGATCAGTATCTAAGATATCTTTACCCAACAAACAATATTCATATGTGTCATATGATTCATAATCAAATGACCTTAAACTACCACTCTTGTGTAGCTTAGTCATGCGTCTCTCACTTATATGGCCAAGTCGACAATGCCATAAGTAAGATGATTTTAAATTATCTCATTTTTGTCTTTTATTGTCATTAATATTTAAAATTGGATTGCACATATGTAATATATAAATTCCATTGCACAAAGTAGCAATACCATACAACATTTCATGCAACTTAATCGAACAATCATTACTAGAAAAAGTTAAATGAAATCACACTTTATTAAGACATGAAACATATACAATGTTCTTTGTCACAGCAGGTACATAAAAGTAATTATCCAAAATTAACTCTAACCCACTAGGAAGATACAAAACATAGGTTCCTACGGTTAATGCAGCAACTCTTGCTCCATTTCCCACATATAAGTCCATCTCTCCATTCTTAAGCAATCTACTATTCCTAAGACCCTGCATATTGACACATATGTGTGAGCCACATCTGGTATCTAATACCCACATGTTATGACCAGAAATAGTATTAACCTTAATAATAAATAAAATACCTGAAGTTGAGGGTGGAGCATCTAATGCCTTCTCAGCGACTCCAGATAAGCTTTGCAATTTCTCTTACAATGTCCTTCCTTGTTGCAATGGAAGCAAATCCCCTTTGATGCAGTCTTCTTTTCCTTCTTCTTGGCTACACCTCCCACTGGCTTCTTAGACTTCTTCTTCTTCTTTTGGTTCCTCTTACTAGAACCAGGATGAGAGTCCACCAGCATCACAACCTTACTATCTCTCTTGATAGTTGGCTCAGTTATTTTGAGCATATTAATTAGCTGAGGTATCAAGGTGGTTATTTGGTTCATCCGGTAGTTAAGCACAAACTGTGAATAAATGTCGGTAAAACCAGTCAGAATTAAGTCTATATTTAATTCATGATCAATTACGAATCCCAAAGTAGCTAACCTCTCAATATATCCACACATCTTCAGCACATACTACACTAGAGATGATCCCTCAACCATCTTAGAGCATAAAAGAAATCTCGTGGTCTCGAACCTTTCAAACCTAACTTGTTCATCAAACAGTTCCCTTAGATGGTAGACTATGGTATGAGCATCCATAGCCCAGCAAACACTTTGCAATCTTCAATTCATCATCTAATACATGCATGAACCTGCTCTGATACCACTATTAGGGGGGACATGGATTCACACATCATATCCAAGGTAAAACAGTGGAAGTGTCAAAATCTAAATTTTGACCCCATGACATCCTAAAAAGCCATAATCTTAAATGAATGCATAAACAGATTCTATGAATATGGTATAGCAGTACATATACCTTTTGATTCTCCTCCTTTGTTGATTCTTCTCCTTGTTTGGGTTATTGCAAACACCAATACCTTCCTTGATCACTCAAGAACACGCAAAGATGAAGAAGAAACAATGTGTAAGGGTAGTTAGAGCACCAAACTAGATGATTTCAATTAGAAGCTCTAATGGAGAGAAAGATCAAGACTATGTTTCATGCATTTTGATTCATGCAACAGTTGCATGAATTGCATAAACAAGACTCAAAATACTTCTCTCTAACTCTATAACTCATCTAGACACCTTATTCTCTCACTTGAGTGTGTTTGTGACTGGATAACTCATGTGTACATAAGTGAAGAAATCACTTATGTACATCTGTCGAGCCTTCGGTCACGATCGTGGCCTACTTAAAAACAGCCATACATACTTTGTTTTTTGTTCGATCTTTTATGCGTGTGACCCTTAGATTTTTGATTATTATGGGCACTTGAATTAACTCTTAATCAAAGCTATGGATGGTTTCATGCCACTTAAATTAACCTGTAATTTAATCAAATCATGAAGGGTTTCATGATGCCAATTTACCGGAATATAAGTGGATTAACACACAAAGTCTTTGATTGTTAATTATCCGACTTATGAACCTTTCTAGAACAATTACCATGCAATTAATCCTTTTACCATACTATACCTCACTTGGTTCAGAGTATGGGCTATGTGTCAACTCTCATCAGACTGACTATGTCATATCTAATCTAAGTGATGTTAGTTCTTCTCCTGGGATCTCATTAGTTTATGTGTCATTAAAGACTCTCTTCATGACACATAACTACTCAGGCCAGAGGCTCTTGAGTAATGACCCTGACAAGAGGTCGTGGGTATTATCTCCTTCTATCAGGAGTGGTGAATCCTTTATTGGCTACCCAATTACTTTCGAAAACCAATAGCTATACTTAATCACCACCTTATGAGCGACCTCGTATTGAGGCAACGAGGAATGATGTCAAAGCACAGGGTCAGTATCCAAGATATCCTTGAGTACTTCAGGTCTCAAGATATTTGCATCATTGCTATGACGAGATTAATCATTGACATTTGATAGATCATCCATATGATAATCTCATAGCGGGTTATCCTTTGTACTTACAACTCTTAGTAAGCATCTACATGTTAGCTTTAAACATCTCATGTTTATAGATTGTGATATCCATTGTTTGATCAAATCAATGAGTATAATATGTGCTAGTATATTCGAATTAATAATGTCTTGTCTTATTAATCCTATGACTAGGGTTAATTTAAATACTAACATAATTGCACATGATAGGAATCTCATTATCATGATCTCATCATGATTTCCTTTATGCTATGTTTTGTATCATTTACTTCATTAATTCTATTTAAGATTGACATCAATTCATAAATAAATGAACATCAAATTAATGAAAAATTGCCTTTCATTTTATTAATGAAAATAAAGTTTGTACAAAATTGCTAAAGGTGATTGACTTTAGAGCACTACTCTAAAATTCCAAAGGTGAGACAATAATTTGGATAGTATTGAGATGAAGATTCCTTCTCTTTAAGGCAAGAATGATATGGAGTTGTATTTGGAGTGGGAAGGATGAGTAGAACATATGTTTGAATATCATAAATATTATAAAAAGAAGAAGGTCAAATTGACAGCAGTTGAATTCATAAATTGTACTAGCATTTAGTGGGATCAAATGGTACTAAGTAGGTATAAGAAAGGAGATAGACCTATTTAGTCACATGAAGAGTTGAAGGTGGTAATGCGTAAACGGTTCGTACCTAGCCATTACTATCCAGAATTTTGTAAGAAGTTACAAAGTTTGACTCAAAGTTCTAAGAGTGTAAAGGAATACTATAAGCTAGATTCATTGATGGTTTGAATAGGGAGATTACATATGTAGTGGATTTTCAATATTATATAGAGATGAAGGATTTGTTGTATAAGGCCATTAAGGTGGAGAGGTAATTAAAGTCCAAGGCAACTTCCAACTCTAGTTTGATTTCTATCTTTTCATAAAGGTTAAACATGAATGATAACAGGGTTGCTTGAAAACCAAAAGACGATAGAAAAGCCAAAGATTCATTTTCTTCGTCTAAAAGTAAAACCAAAACTAACCCTTCCTCAAAATCACGTGATTTTAAATGTTTCAGGCATAAAGAAATTGGGCATATTGCCTCTCAATGTCCAAATAAAAAGATTAAGTTTATTTTGGACAATGGTGAGATAAAGAGTGTTATCTCAAGTGATGATGAAATGTTGCCATTGGAGGATTGTAGTGATGTGAATGATGAAGGACCTGTGAGAATTGTTGATCATTAGGTGAACTCTTAACATTCAGCCTAAGGATGAAAGTTACGAGGCTCATTGTGAGTATATCTTTTATACTTAGTGCCTTGTGAATAGCAAGAAATTTGCTGATTTATTCCCTGAGGAGTTACCACAAGTATTACCATCTTTCAGAGGGATTAAGCATCACATTGATTTCATCCCAGGTTAACAATCCCTAATAGAACAACTTATAGAGCCAATTCAGAGGAGACCAAGAAGATTCAAAAGTAAGTGGATAAGTTAGTGAAGAAAGGGTTCATGAGGGATAGTTTCAGCCCATGTTTGGTTCATGTAATTCTAGTGCCAAAAAAAGATGAAACATGACACACGTATGTGGATTGTCGAGTTATCAACAAAATCACATATTCTAAACTAGTTGCTTACTTTATTGAGAATTTTTTTAGAGTAGGATTGAATTATCCAGCTTTTGATAAGGAATTATATACATTATTGAGGACTCTATAAACATGGCAAACACTACTTAATGGCTAAATGAGTTCATTAGTCATTAAGATAATGAGAACTTGAAGTTTTTAAGGTGCTGAGGTAAACTACACAAAAGACATGCCAAATGGTAAAAGTTCATCGAAACATTTCCTTATACAATCAAATACAAGCAAGGAAAAGAAAATGTTGTGGCTGAAGCATTGTCTAGGAGGTATGCATTATTGACTTCTTTACAAACTAAATTGCTTAGGTTTGAGTTCATTAAGAATTTGTATGACAATGATGCTAATTTTGGGCAAGTATGGCTTGTATGTTCTAAGTTTGTATATGATGATTTTTATAAGTATGATGGATTTTTGTTCAAAAAAGATAAACTTTGTGTAATGTTCTATGCGAGAATTATTTGTTAGGGAGGCCCATGGAGGTGGGTTAATGGGGCATTTTGGTATTGAAAAAGAACTTAGATATATTACATGACCATTTTTATTGGCCCAACATGAAATGTGATGTGCAATATGTATTTGATAAATGTATAACCTACAAATAAGCTAAGTCAAAAGTATTGCTTCATGATTAGTATACTCCTTTACTTGTGCCTAATCAACCTTTGATTACCATATCTATGGATTTTGTATTGGATATACCAAGATCTTATAGTGGTAAGGACAACATATTTGTTATTGTTAATAGGTTCAGTTAGACGACAAATTTTATTGCATGTTTTAAAACTAATGTTGCGACGCATATTGTTAATTTTTTTATTAAGGAGATAGTGTTTTTGCATGGTTTGCCTAGAACAATTGTGAGTGATAGAGATGTTAAGTTCTTAAGTCATTTTTAGTGCATTTTGTGGAGTAATTTAGGCAGTTAACTATTTTTTTCTACTATTATGCATCTTCAAATGGATGGACAAACTGACGTAATTGATAATATCTTTACTATATTGCTGTGTACCATCATTCAAAAGAACTTTAACAAATGGGAAAAGTGTTTACCCCATGTTGAGTTTACATACATTAGGATTGTGCATTCTACTACGTCTTATTCACCTTTTAAAATTATTCATGGTTTTAATCCTTCTACTCCATTAGATGTTTTACCTTTACCCAATAATGAATGTGTTAATTTTGATAGGAAAAGAAAGACAAATTTTACTAGGGATTTGCGTGCTAAGATTTAAGCTAATATAGAGAAAAAGAATGAGCAATATGCAAAGTAAGCTAATAAGGGGCGCATGAAAATTTCCTTATGGAGATTAAGTTTGATATGCGTAAAAAAAGATTTACTATCCAAAGGAAATTAAAATTGCAACCTAGAAGAGATGAACATTTCTAAGTGTTGGAGTGAATTAATGACAACGCCTACAAGCTCGATTTACCAAGTCATTATGACGATGTTAGTACTACTTTTAACTTTATTGAGCTATCTTTATTTGGTGTTGGTTATTCAAGGATGAATCCTTCCAAAGAGGAAAGAAATGATAAAGATCACGTTGCCATACAAGGCATTAGAGATCCTATGACAAATGCAAGAACTAAGTGCATTAAGAAGGCTTTGTAAGGATTGATTATAGACATTTAAGACAAATGACTATCGTTAAAGATTCTAAGCCATTACCAAAATTAATTACTTATCTTCGGGCTAAATATGATGGACAAAGCCTAACACTTGAAAAATAATACTCAAAGCCTAAAATGGAAGGATGACCCATATGCTTTTTTTATGAAGCTCAATCTACATCTTTATCTTTTGAAAAGGCTAAAGATGTGAGATTAGATCTACATCCTATTTAGTTAAGTTTATAAATAGTCAAAAAAACATTTCTTAATAGGATTTTCATCTTTTGGTGTCAATTTAAAGTTGCAACCTGGTGTATTACGAAAATGATCTTATTATCAATAAAACTTGATTTTTTCTCTATTACGAGAACATTATACATATATTATGTGTATTATAAACCAAAAATACATACCTATTTATACACAAAAGTGTTAGATTAAATAAAAAATTTAATTAATGTCTAAACACAAGATATAAGTTGATTAGAAAATAATAATAATAATAATAATAATAAATATATATAAATATATATAATTTATAAATCACACAAGTTAAATAAAATATTTCAATTACTTACCAAATCATGAACGAAGAATTGAATTCGGCTCACATGGAAACCACTTGTAAACTTCTGTCCGACGTCGTTCGATAGTGATGGGCCTATATTCTTATATAGTTTGCTGTTTTTGACCTCCTTATCGTTTTAGGGAAGCCTAATGGTTTACATAAACATTATTTTCAGGTCTAGCCCAATATCGAATTAGGTCAACTCTTCGGTATAAGAGGACTCATTTTTAGTTCCTAGGGTTTCGAGGGTGGAGCAGAAGAGAACAGAACAGAACAGAAGAAGCAGAGGCGCGCAGAAATGGGTAAGTGTATGGATCTCGACGTATTTAGACTATCGAGTGTTGTTCATTGATCTTTTAGCTAAATGGGTTTTCTTGTTTTGGAACTTGGACTGGTCTAAAGCAAGGTTAAAAGTTCACGAGTTGAGGAACAAGTCAAAGACTGAGCTTTTGAGCCAGTTGAAGGAGCTTAAATCGGAGCTTGCTCTCCTCCGCGTCGCTAAGGTCACCGGCGGCGCTCCCAACAAACTCTCTAAGATGTGGGATCCTTTTATCATCCTTTGTCGTTGCTCTTTTTCGTGCTTTTTCTTTCTGTTCTGTTTTGGGAGTGTTTGTTTCTGATTATTGAAAATGAAAACCTGCACAGAAAGGTTGTGAGGCTTTCGATTGCGCAAGTGTTGACTGTCATTTCCCAGAAACAGAAAGCGGCATTGAGGGAAGTTTACAAGAACAAGAAGTTGTTGCCTCTCGATCTTCGTCCCAAGAAGACTCGCGCCATACGCCGACGACTCACTAAACACCAGGTGTTGTTTGTGTTTCCTAAGCCAATCTTTTTCTGTTCTCTTTGGTTTTGCTTATGGATTATAACTTATAGCTTTCGTTTGGTAATCAGTAACGAAGGAATTGGAATAACAAAAATGAGAATCGGAATGAAAAGTGGTAATCTGAACAAGAATCACGTTTAGTATCTAAGCACTAGAAATAATAATGATTGATTATTATGTGATTGATTTTTATAAATAAATAATTAAGATATTTATTATTATTATTAATTAAAAATTGTATTTAATAAATAATTAAAATTATTTTTAATGATTCAATAAATTATTAATTTTTAAATAATTGTTTATGATTTTTTAACAATAAAATTAAAAAATCATAATGAACTTATGTTATGATATAAAATCATTGACATAAAATAAAAAATTATTAAATAAAATAATGTGCAATTTTGATAATATTATTATTATAAGAATCAATATTTATTTGTCTAAATACAGAAACTAATCTTAAGTTTTCAAATAGAGACTTTTAGTTGAGACCAAATACAGGAAAAAAAGAAGTTATGTTTATTACGGTATTATTGATTCTTATTACGGTATTGTTATCAACATTGCACATTATTTTATTTTATTTCAATGATTTTGTGTCATAGATAAGTTCATTATGGTTTTTTAATTTTTATTCTTACAAGAAAAATCTTAAACAATTATTTGAAAATTAATAGTTAATTAAATTATTAAAAATAATTTTAATTAATTATTTACAAAATAAATTACATAATAATCAAATATAAGTCAAAAAATTGTCATTATCATTTTTAATATTTGATACCAAATATTAGTATAATTATTAACTTTATAATTCCATATATAATGCTTGCATACCAAACACGCATAATCTGTAATTTCATTCCTATTCCGATTTTCACATTTTATTCCCGTTCTTATTTTTTTTTTCCGATTTTTTCATTACTGGTTACCAAATAAGACCATAAATGTTAATTAAGCGAAAAGAAATGTGTTGTCATGTGCTGGATTTGTAAAAACCATGTAATTTTCTTGCTGTGTATAATTTGTTAAACCGGCTGTTCCTTAGGTTGAAGCGTCAAAATGAATTTGAAATTTAGTTGCCATATACTCAGTTCATGCTTAACAGAACTAGGGTTTTCTTGCTGATAAGAAGTGTACCGGGTTTCACATCTTGAAATTTAGAGGACATCTTGGAGTTTTATCCATTTAAGTGTACTAGCTTTGCCTTTCGTGGTTAATCATTATCCTAAACGTATTGTTGTGTGCTGGATTTGGAAAAGGCTTATACTTCTTTAGTACTTTGTTGTGTATAATTGGTTAAACCGGTTGTTCCTTTGGTTGAAGCGACCAAATGAAGGTGGAGTTTTGTTGCTATGCTTTTCAATTCATTCTTAATAGAGTTACGGTCTTCTTGATGATAAGAAGTGGACCTGGTTTCACACCTTGAATTTTAGAGTTATATCTATGGACTAGCTTTTCCTTTAGTGAGTAGTCCTAAATATTGTGATTATATTGTTCTTTTTTGGATCAATACCATTGTGTTAGTAACAATTGCTTTTGGTACGAATTTGCAAGAACATGACATTATGTGACAATTTTTCGTACTTGTACTCCGGTAATGATGCTGTTTCGCTATGCAAGTATGATAGCTGCAAATCTGGAGGGAGATTGTTATTGACCTCATCTTGTATATTTTTCACCTGGAATTGTTCTTTTGCAGGCATCTTTGAAGACGGAGCGGGAGAAGAAGCGCGAAATGTATTTCCCGATGAGAAAGTATGCGATCAAAGTGTAGGTTAGAGGGCAGTGGTTATTCTGTCATTTTCTTGTTCTTGATTTTGATCTAGATGCATCCAATCAGTGAACATGTTTTTGTTGGTTACTCCTTTTTTGGACTCTCATTCTCTTCCTCTTCAAGTTACGGTTTCTGTTTCATCCATGTTTGAAATTCCCTATATTATTTCTACCATTTGTGCTGAATCTTCAGCTTCTTTCTTGTTCTGGTCCATTACACTTCTGATTACTTGCACATTCTGGACTAAAACCCTATGGTAAGAATCGTAAAGATGTCAATGGTTGAAATGAAGATTGGAGTTCCTGGAGATCAGATCAGATCCTTTTTGTGCTGTATTGATATGATATTTTATGTTCCAAAAGAAAATTTTATGGACTAAAAGGAAATACACGGACTTGTCATTTCTGATATGGACCAGAAATGTATCATAGATGGGGGGCTTTCCCAGGATTTTTCAATATTGCTCCAAAGTTATAAAACAAGTTGCAAAGCTTTGAATTGCAAAACCTATAACTATAAAAGGTTTTAATTCTTGGCATATTCTATTTTGCTTGTCAGTATTGTATTTTTTATTTAGTGAATTATTAAAATTCGTCTATACAATACTAGAAATAAATTCATCGAAACAAAGCAAGGGAAAGCTTATCATAAAATTATAAATTCATGAAAATGAATCATATTGTTGAGTGATCACAGTTCGAGTCGAACCTCTAAAGACCTTTTGATCCTTCTTGATTCTATGTCAAATATGTCAATTTTAAGTTTAGTTGAATTGCTGAAGTTTTGGTTATTTTAGATAAATATTTTAAAATAATGTTTTTTCATAAATTTTTAATTAAAAATTAAAAAATGTTTTAAATAAATTAAAACTTTTCAAATCGAACATGAAGTTAACTCCGTAATAAGTTTGAATTCAATCTAAATTTTAATTAAATTGGACTTAATGTTCATTGAAACGTCAAATTACATGGAGTAGGTAGAGAAATCTCGAGGTTTATATTCTTCTCAACTCAACCCACCGGACCAAGAACTTGATATTTTCTTAATTTCCTTTTCCAACAATCCAAATAGATACGTAGGTGTACTAGTCCTTTCCAGTTTCGCTTATATCCAACTGTTACTATCAACCACATAAATCAGTGAATGAGATTGTCCCATCTGTATTATGTAATAAAACTAAAATGGATCTTGTTGATAAGAATATAAGCATTCTTTATACAATTTCTGTTACAGCGCAGACCATTCTCTATCAAACTGGTCCCCTCTGACTTATGTATTATATGCAATCTAAAGGATGAAATTAGAGATCATCTCTTCTTCGGATGTGTTTTTTTCAAAAAAAATTTGGGCTAAAATTTCTGCTCTATATGTCCCTGGTTTTATTTATGGCAAATTCACAGATATCTTACAGGAATTACCTAATTTGCATATTTCTAAATATGATAAGGCTATTATATTACTCTCGGTGGCTACATATTTTCAAGTAATTTGGAATAAGAGAAATAGTAGAAAGTTTAAAGACAAATTTACTTCGTTAATATCTCTTATAGAACTCACTACTGTTAGCATAAAGGAGCAACTGATCATCAATTAGTTAAACCTACACTATAGCAGGAGAATGACCCTTGTATGGAGAATATAGCCCTGGCGCTATTTGATCTCTCCTAAGGTTTTGTTACTCAGTTCTCACATGTAGAAATGAAATTCAAAAACAGATATTTACAATATTTCTCATGAAATTCTAATTATCTACGAAGTGTCGTTAAATGTTAGATTGGATATGTTGTCCTTTTTGTCTTTGTCTGAAACCAGTACTTTAAAAGGGTTTCTACGAATGAATTTTTAATTTTTCAAAAAATAAAACTCTCTCCTCCTCTCGCTTAACTTCAAACTAGTGTAGGTATCTGACTTTTTTCTTGGTATTGCTGCCATGCAAAATATCAACAAGAAAACATCAGCAAGTACCCTATTCCTACTTGAATCTGGTCTTCCACATTGAAACCAATGGCCTTTTTACGTCATTTTAGCATCAATAAAAGGAATTGAGTTCAGAGAAATTTGTATCCCATCGTTTTTGTTGTCAATAAACAAGACCTTTTTCAGGTTTCTGACAATATTTTTTTTTCGAAACCTAGGTTTTTGACAATATTGTTGTTGAAATCATATGCTTATGCGTTAGAAAACGTTAACCCATCGAAATCATATGCTTATGCGTTAGAAAACGTTAACATATCAACTTTTACTTTTTTGTGTGGGAAAGGAACCGAGTTATACGATCGTTACAAGCAAACTCTGTGGTCTTGTCAGATGTGTAAAAGGCAGAATAATCCAAGGGACGTACACGTACTTATCAAACCAACTTTGTCAAATAATGTTTGGTTAAAGATAACAATTCACACTTAAAATTTTAACAAAAATTCAAATGTCTTTAAAAATTTAACATTTATAAGTTGACTGAGTAAGCTTTATACGTAAAATTTATTATTACTATCATAATTAATTAATGTATAATAAGAATAAATGTTTGATCATATATAGTAGAAAAATCTTAAATGTTTTATTATTAAATTTCGTATAAATAAGAGTTATTCCGTAAACAAATGATAATATTAAACATTAATTTATTAATATTTCAAATGTTAAGTGTTTATTTATACTTTCATAAAAAAAAATTAATGGTTAACTCACAAATTTTAGTTATTATATTTCGAAATTTGTGTTTATATAGTTTCTATCTTATGGACTGGACTAAAATGGGATGCTATCTAGCTCTTCATCTACCAAGTTTGTCTTTATCTGTTTTTTCACGACTCATGTAGCCCTAAAATACATCTACTTGACGTGTTGAACATCAAAGTAAACTGCGGTTCTTGTTTGCCGTAGTAGAGTCAACCACACATGCATGCCCATTGGTTTCTGTTCATATGATCAGTATACATTCCAATCGAAACGTGTGATATAAATACAACACAAATGCTGGTTGTAGGCTTACGTGGATTTGACAATGTAGATCATTTTCATAAAATCTAGGTTCAGATTATTAAAATTTAAATATGGGCAGAATGTAGAGTCCACTAATAAGAATTGAGCTTGGGTCAACCATTATCCAAATAACTAGAATTAGTTGTTTGGATAGTTGGCCCTTACCATTTATAAACCCTTTAATATTTTCATGTTTAGTCAATATGGGATACTCTAACACTCCCCTCAAGTACAACTGGGATTAGACATCCAGTTGTCACTTGAAATTTAAGCAGTGGTAACCGAATCGGACCGCTGGAACTGGACATCCAGACGGACAACCGGGAAATTAATAATCCGGATCAAACCTACTTTGATACCATATTAAATTTTAAATATGGGCAGAATGTAGAGTCCACTAATAAGAATCGGGCTTAGGTCAACCATTGTCCAAATAACTAGAACTAGTTGTTTGGATAGTTGGCCCTTACCACTTATAAACCCTTTAATATTTTCATGTTTAGTTAATATGAGATATTCTAACACATATCTTCTATTTTCGCTACTCTATATCTATCATATTCTATAAGCATCAATCTATTCAATTTTTTCCTCATTTATTAGATAGATGAATATGAACATGTGATATGTTCTCGTAAAATCTTAACTAGAAGCCTTTCAATTTCACATTGTTTTTGGACCAAAAGGACGCAATAGATAGAGACTGAAAACACATTTAGATAAGTTGTTGAATAAGGTGACGAGTTCTGAATCAGTTGGTGATGTGAGGAAATGGTGTGATTTGATCAAGCATCTATGATGACTCAAAACCGAGATAAAGATTTTGGAAAGAATATGATTTGATTTAAATTTTTAAGTATAGATGTTTATTATAAGCACGATTCTTGGTACATGATTTGGCTTCAAGCTTTATTTTTTGTTTGATATAACAAGTGACTATACATTAAGAATCGTCAACTTGTTTTTGTTTATCTAACATTGCACATGTTTAATAGTAAAAAAGATAGTTCAACCCCAAAGGCCGTCGGACACGACTTTTATATTGATTGACTTACTGATCCATTGTCAAAACCCTCGAAACTTGGAAATGAAAGGATGGCTAATGAAAGTCAGAAGCATCTCTTATGTTATAACCATCATTCACATTATGATTTCACATCCAAATAGGGATTAGTTATAGTTTGAAAGTTCAAGTTTGGTACTTACCATACTTAAATTAATAAGTTAACCATAAGTAATGTTAATACACTATGGCTGTAACCCTAATTGCACTATTAAAATGCATCTATCGATAATTATCATAGTATACAATTTAAAACCATATAAATTATGATAAATGCACTTTAGTTTAGTAGCATATGGGAATTTAATCATTGCGATTATAAGTAAGATACTCAAGTCACATATCCTACTACCTTATAACATGGAAACTCCTTGAACAAACTAGCGTTTTTCCAAGATTTTAAGCTTGGAAACAGTGCTAGACATTTCTTTATCTCTCAATTTTGGACAATAACTTGGATATTGTTTCTTACGAGTTCAAAACGTGAAAGGTAGGCGGGAACTCCATGTTTGTGGTCTCAACTCAAAAAGACAACGTGTACCATGAAAGTGTACTAGACGAAACACGTGCCATGAATATGACTAGTACACTCTATATTTCAAATGGGTGCTATCGTGTATTCGTGTGGATGGGGAATAGACAAATAGTCGAACATCTCATACATGGAAGCGACACCAATTTCAACTTATGTACATTCTTACATATGTAAACAAATCTCTTTGTAGACTCGAAAGGGGGTGGCTATTTCCAACCTGCCTCAAATAATTGAAATTTTAGGCTTGAATTCTCTAAAAAATTTTCAATATCTCATAGTAAGGAATAGGTTTGTTTAATGTTAAGAGTTTAAAATTAGCTATTTAAGTCAAAACTTCAATTACAGTATATTGAAAGGATAACAAAAAATTATTTTGGTTGAAATTGTTAAGGAATATATAAAATTAATTAAGTTAGTCTCGCATAACAGTTTAAGCTATGAACGAATTAAAGATGGATTTGGTATTTTATAATTATAATTCATAATTTATGGTAAGAATATGATCATTTGCAATTATATTAGTTTTTTAAATAGAAAATTTCAATTTGCTATTTTTATGTGCATAACTTTAGAAACTTATGGCATATGTATAGTTCTCTGAACAAGTGTGAAAATCAATCTTCCTGTTTATCTTTCAGGTCAAGCGTCAACGTTGAGTTGTAGTTTGTATGGGGAACACAAAGCTAATTCAAATTATAAGAGTCTAATTTGGACATGAAGAAAAGGAAATATAAATGATAATTAATAGGAATTACTAGTCATTAATATTATAAATAATAAAAGTAAAATTTCTTTATTTGATATTAAACTTCTAATTGTTAAAACTCATTACCCCTAAACAAAATAATTGGTTGATAAACATTCACGTGAAAAAGTCATGTTTTGACTTTCTTGTGATTATAAAGTATTTAAAAATGAAAAAAGAAATATAAGTACAAATAGAAATTCCTAGGTTATATTAGAAGAGATATATTTCTTTCGGTTCCGACTTATTTGTCAAGAATTAGGTTATGTTCATTCATAATATTTTTTATGGACAAATGGATTCATTATACCATGATTTGGTCAATTTTAATAAAAAATTGATAGCTTTAGTATGAAAGATTCATTTCCAATCATAATTTCAAGATTCCTACGAAAATAATAACAATATTTTGTAAAAATTTCACTGAAACGTAAGGTCTGAAAAGGTCTAATAGTACGTAACCTTACTCCTAATTAGTAAAAAAACTGTTTACAAATAATCCACATGAAGGTAAACTAATAACAGCCTAATTTATTTGTCCAAACTAAGATTTTTTATAAAATAAGATTATCAATTTTTTTTTGCAAGTGAAAATTTTCAAGAAAATTGGTAGAATTAAATACAAATTTTGATATCACCAACACAATATATCAACACAACCACTTCTATCGGATCTATTCTTATTCTTCCAATCAACTCTAAAAGACTTAAAATACAAGAAAGAACATCATCCACTAGATCAGTTACACCCTACAAGACCACAATCAACTGTAAAGGAGCTAACAAACAAGACAGAATGTTGCTCCAAAAACAAGACAAGGTGTTTGTACTTTTCCATGGATGCTTCTTTCCTCTTCCCCAATCCAGGGGTTAACGTCAGATCGTATGTCATGTACGTCAGTGCTGATTGTTCCTTTTCTCTCTTTCTAACGACTGGTCATGGCTGATTTTATTTACTTGACTCTAATTTTGTTAAGCCAAAGCTTTAGATATGTGATGCACCTGCTTGCGTAGATGTAATGATGGGAAATATGACTGCTGCTCCTTTAATATATCATTGGGACCCCATTCTAAGATAAAACATGAAAGTCAAAAAAGATGGTTAGGATATGGACAATAATTTTAATCTTGTATTTAAACAAATACCCATTGTAGAGCGAAAGTGGCTAAGCCTGTAAGCTGGTGTTACTCATTATACTATTTTTTTCCATTATGGTAATTTATTACTAGTTTTTAGTCATCATCCTACTTTTTTTTTATTATATTACGTAACTTTATTTTTAACTAATAAATAAATTATTTCCAAATAACCACGCGAAGGTAAACTAATAACAATCTAATTTATTTGTTTAAACTAAGATTTGTTATAAAATAAGATTGCCATTTTTTTATATAATACTTAGTTCGTCTTGGTTTGAATTCATTACATTAATGTTATAAAGTCATGATACGCGTAAGATTACACGCGGGAGGGGCTCACTTCTCTGACTCAAAAAGTCAAAGTCTACCTCCGTCTTCCCCAAGCAATATAAGCTCCGTTTCACGTATGCTTATAAATAGCTCTACATGGCTAGAACTCTGTGACTCTTAACTCTTTGCACTTGTTAACTTCCAAATCATTACCACCAATTCAAGCCTGTCCTTTTCGGCTTTCCTCGGAAACAAACAGAAAATTTAGTTT
>JANVCQ010000005.1:46135672-46146032 GCA_025531925.1 Erythroxylum plowmanianum | reverse complement strand
TGAAAAACACAAAAATCCACTCCAATTAATTTTTCAAACACAAATAACACATTTGTCACAATAATCACATATGCCGGGAAATGTCATGCATGCATGTACACTCATGTGCATATACAAAAATTACAATTTATGTATATTTGGGGACCATATTAGGCATGAACATGCCGAGATTAATTTTCACACTCCTAACTCGTCCCAAATGACCAAATTACCCTTCCCATCAGTAATGGGATGTTACAATTACAATCAACTACTACCTAATGCTTGGATAACCAATCCATACCGAAAATCAAATCAAATTCATGAAAAGGCAATCTAATCAAATTTTCTACATATTCATTTCCTTGGATCATAATAGGACAATTCCTAAACACCTGATTAACTAACATACTACTACCCAAAGGATTGGTTACATGAAAGTTATACTCTAATTAATCGATAGGCATCTCTTTATTAGACATTTCTCCAACACATATATAGGAATGAGTAGATCCAGGATCAATCAGTGCATACATTTCAGAATTAAAGAGAGAAACAGTACTAGTAATGACTTCACGTGCATCCTGATCCTCATAAGCTTTTAAAGCATAAGCTAGAGCCAAAGAAAAAGGCACAGCTGGTTGATCCACAGTTCCTGATTGGGTACTCAGATTAGGTTTGTTATGACTAGATCCTCTTCGACCTCTACCACATCCTATGTTCCCAGCAAATGCATGAGAGACCTCCCTACTGACTTGCAACGTCTGAGACTGTCTTAAAGGGCAATTGTTTATCAGATTCTCAGTGCTACCATATTGAAAATATGCACCCATAGCCCTCCAACAAATACCCCAATGATGTATAAAGCAATGAGGGCACTTTGGGGTACCAGAATCTCGGCCCCCAGAGGAACCCCTACCAATACTAGTCGATGAGGGAAAATTTTGTCTTCTTCCTCGAGCCACAGATCTCTGAGTAAATTCTGGTGTAGAGGAAGCACCTTCCTGATTCTGCTTACTCGAGGACTAACCTCCTCTAGCAAAGTCCCTTTATTGACTCCTTTCTCTCTGAACCATCTCTTGCCTTTCTATTTTCATAGCAACTTGCACCAGCTGATGGTAATTCACTTATTGCAAAACAAAAGGGTAAATGCCGCCATATGCTTTTTGATGGAATCATTCAAACCATCCTCGAACTGATGACACTAAAACTCCTCAGTAAGTACCAATTCAAGGGCATACTTACTAAGTCGATTGAATTCCCGATCATACTCAACAACCAATAATTTCCTCTGTTTCAGGTTCAGAAATTGCTTCCACTTATCCTTTCTGTAAGCCTCTGTAAGATACTTAACTTTGAACTTTTAGGTCAAGAAATCCCAAGTCAGAGGCACCGGTAGCTGAGGATTTCTTAAAACAAACTTCCACCATTCATAGGCCGCTCCTTGAAGAAGAGAGACCACATAGTGCAGCATCTGATCTAGTGGACAACTGATTTCATCTAGCACCCTCTTTACTTTCTCTATCTAGAATTCAACTCTTTTGGATTCCTCTAATGATGTTCCAGAGAATTCCTTAGCTACATTACTTTCATAACTGATCAATTGGAGCCTTGGGTGCAATCATACGATGCAGTAATGTCATCATATCGTGAGACAACTTAACTAAGGCCTCTCCCCAAGTTGGAGGAGGAGGTGGCACCTCAGCTTCTCCTCAATTGACCCCAGAGGGTCCAGATATCGATGGACGAGATCGGTCAAGATTATTACTCTTAGCAACATCATCAACGGCTTCTTGAGATCTTTCTATCTTTAATTCTATAATCAAAACATGGGACAAACCACATAAGGCCAAAACACAACTTTTAAACTCAAGTATAAGTAGGAGTTAAGCGCTGGTTAAACCAGAATCACCTAAACCATCACTACAAAAAAATAATGATTTTACGAAGGAAAAATAGCGATGGTAAACAAACCATCATTATTTACTGATGGGATATATAAAGTTGTCGGTAAATGTGTCATGAAACGTTAAATTTAGCGATGGAACAATACCGTTGGCAAGTAAGGTGGGAATTGGTGGAGGGAAATGACTTGTTGACATTACCGATGAAAAATTAAGGACGAAATAGTCTATCGGTAAAATATAAACTAGTACGTTGTCATTGCCTTGTGTTTGAATGTTATTAACTTAAGTAAAACGAAAACGACACCGTTTTGCTTAAGTTAATAACGTTCAAACGTAAGGCAACGACGATGTACTGGTTTATATTTTACCAACGGACTGTTCCATCCCTAAGTTTCTGTCAGTAAAATATAAACCAGTACGCCATTGTTGCTTTGCGTTTGAACGTTATTAAGTTAAACAAAACGACATCGTTTTGTTTAGCTTAAAACACTCACGCGCAGAACCCTTCTCCCTTATCTCCATCGCTCCTTCTTTCTTCTCTTCCCATCTTTCTTCTCTCTTTCTCCCTGATAGTTATGGTTGCTCCTCTGGCACGAAGTCATCTGCCATTCGTGCTACGTCTAGTGACATCGTGCTGCTTCCGGTCCTCTTCTCCGAGCAAGCCACCATTTTCATTGAGGTATACATGTTGACCGTGAGTGTTGTAGTTTAATTAATTAGTTTGTGTCTTTCATTTTTTTTCTATGTTTTGGTGTTTTGTGAATGGATAACAACATTATATGTCAAAATGTATGTGTTAGAAGGGGAAAAATGTGAATTTGGTTGGTATAATGGGATGATTATTTGATGAACATAAGGTATTTGATAAAATGCCTATATGTCCCTATGTCCTTATTTTCATAAACATTATTGCTTTTGATATTAATATTGATAATAGGCCCAATATTGTACAATAAAAAATAATATAGATGACATGTCTGAGTACAACATACTAAATACGTTGCAACAAATGACAATAGCTGCTAATATATATTGATTAAAATTAGGAACCTCTAATCATGTCATAGATGATTTATTAATAGTAGGATTTTTGTGCAATTAAATTGTTAGTATGATTACCATATAATTGAGTCATAAGAATGTGATATACTAAAAGCACTTAAGATACATGAAGAAGAAGAATTTACTTTAGATGAAAATAATGAACACATATAAGATGTTGTCCCAAATTTAATATTAGCAATATCATTACATAATGTAATAGATCTCTTTTATTTAAAGATAAGAGTATTGAGCTTTTATCAAATATTAATTATAATAAGGTTTTAGATTTTAAATAGTGTGAAGACACATTTCTTATAAAAAGTACTACTAAGAAAAGATTTAAACATATTAAGATAAAATTCAAGCCATTCTTTTTAAAGGAGAAGTTCTTGGCATGACTTTCACCTTTATTAAGAAAAAACATTAAAAATAAATTAAAAATTACAATAATCAAATACCCCATAATAAATTAACAAAAATATCATCACCATTTATTACAGGTAAGTAATACATACACTTTAAAATTGGAATATTATTATTGAATATAAAGAATATCATACCTCAATACAAACTATATTAGGACATTATATAAATAATCATTAAGGAAATCGGAGTTGACATTGATTAATTATCCAATGATTTTTGTTGTAAGACATATTAATAGATAGATTGCTTCTAGGCAAGTAATATAGACAAATACCTCTTTATAGTCAATGCCTTGTTTTTACTTGTACTCTTTAACTGTAAGCTTTATCTTGTATCTCTTTACTTCACCATTGGGATTTTCTATTTTTTATATTCGTTTGAATCTAATTACATGATAATCTCTTATATTAGAAATAAGTTCTCAAATATCATTCTTTTTAATGGCTTGAATTTCTTCATTCATTGTATGAATCCATTTCTCATTCTTACTAACATCTTTAAAATTTAAAGAAATAATATCTATAAGTAGACAGAATAAGATACGATTATCATAAAATTTGATAGGTCTTTAATATCCTGAAAGTCCTATGTTTATTAGTAAAGATGTGGATGATGATGCTTAAGATGATGGGATTGGTGAGATTAATGAAACAAATCATTTTTGGAATCTTAAACTACCTCATTTTCTTCTTAATCTTCAAAATATAGAAAAAAATCATAAGATTCCTCTATTTTAGGGATTTAATCCCAAAATGTTTCTTCATTAAATTTAACATCTGTATTGAAACAATATTTTCATTAATTGGATTGAAAAACTTGTACCCTTTTGAGTTCTTATTATATAAAATAAAAACAAATTACTTCATTCATAAAGTCTGGACCTTTCTCTCTTTAGAACATTAAGATAGATAATAGAGCGAAACACTCTTGATTATAATGCAAAAGGCTTCACTCCTCTCTATGCTTCTTATGGAATGACATATATCAAGCACTTTTTAGGACTAACATTTAAAAGATAAACCACCCATACAACTGCTTCTGCCTAAATCTCCTTAGGCATAATTTTGACTTTCAATGTATTTCTCGATATATTTAGGATTGTTTGATTCTTTCTTTTAGCTATCATATTTTATTAGGGAGATCCTAGGATTATAAGAGGGTGATAAATTTTTTACAGTCTAGAAAAGCTCTTAAAATTATATTCTCCACCTATATCAATTCTTAAAGTTTTAATATGAAAACTACTTTCTTTTTTAACCAAATCTTTAAACTTTTTAAACATATCAAAAGATTCAAAGTCATACTTTAAAATGTTCTCCCATTTATTTTTACCTTAAACATTTATATTGATGAGTTAGGTTGGCTTAATAGATCTTGAAATCAACTAGTTTAGAAAGCTTGAATTTTAAGCATTTAATATTTTGGTCTCTCATCTTGGTCATGTTTGTTTTAAGCATTTGAATCATTTATGGTGATCTAGCTTATGTTCGTTATTAGGCTAGCATATCTTCATCTAGAATGCTTCTAAACTGTGAACAATTTTCTTATTGGTTGTAGGAACTCATTTGTTGGCAGTATTTCTATTTCAAAGGAGATTGAAGAGAAGCTTTAGCAGGTATTCAAATGACATCATTTCCTTATATTTTTGACTCATGTCAACAATGATTTTCCACACATTTTAATCGAATTTGTATCAGTTTCTATATTTTTCATTATAGGTTCGTCATCATCTTCCTTCACGTACTTTAGGAAGATCGTTCTGTGTGTCGATTGATGTTAGTGATTTTATTTTTTACTAATTTTTTTGAACTTTGTATAATGTGGGTATTTGTTTGTGGTTTAAACTAGGAATCTAAACGTATTACATAACTGATTTAATTTGGCTTGCACGAACTGAAACTGGTTTGTTGTATAAACTTCGGTTATGTATGAATTTATAACTGACGAGTTTGACTTTATATTATTGTTCCAATTACCTTAATTATATGAATCCGTTATTTCATTGATGCTCTCTTAAATGATGAGGTTCTGTTTACTTTTTATGTGCACATTTTTACCTGGCTGTTTTTAATTAAATTGTATATGTTAAACTAATTTATTCAAATAAGTATTCGTATTTTTATAAATACTTATTTGATTATGCACTAGTACATATTTAATATCCATTCAATATATAACTTTTAACAATAATTGTCTTCTGACATATATGATTACAAACATATAAGTTGGATATTCAGTTTAAATATATTTTAGATGTGAACCCATAAACCTTAACCCATAACCCACTTTGTTGTCATTTCTGTGAGGCTTATCAATGAAAAATACCAAGAGCCTAGGAGTCAGAACGAGAATTTCTTATATTAAATAACAAGTCTCATCTTAGATGTTTTGTTATATTTGGCTAACATGAATGATACTAACTATGGATTCATTGTTTTAAATTAACAGTTTTCGAGAAATGAGTTTTCGGGATAGATCTTGGATGTATAGACGATTAGCCCTTGATGGTTTCATTAATCTTGAATTTGTTGAGGGAGTTGAAGCTTTTATTCACTATGCATATTCTCAGCCTGCATATATGGATGGGCTACAGATTAGATGTCCATGTAAAAAGTGCAAACACAAATGCTTCCTTGTTATTGATGAAGTTAATGTGCATTTACTAAGAAAAGGGTTTGTCCCCAATTATTTTGAGTGGACACGACATAGAGAACCGTTGATTTCTAGCACCTTAAGGGGTAATAAAGCACAATCGTCGGTCAACTTAAATGAGTATAGAGGGGAGAATGGATTTAGAAGAAATTATGTAGATGGAACTGAAAATCTATACATGCAAATGGTTTATGATAGGTTCAGTTATACCTTTGAGGCAAATAGGAAAAATGTTGAAGAAGAACCTAACCTACAAGCAAAACATTTTTTTGACTTACTACAGTCAGTTGACCGAGAATTGTGGCCAAATTGTGAGACAATATCTCAATTGTCTTCAATTGCTCAAATATTGAACATAAAGTCTGAAAGACATATTTCGGACATTAGTTTTGATAAAATTATGGAATGGTATAATAAATCATTGCCTCCTGATCATACAATGGTTAATAGTTTTTACAATACGAAGAAACTTATAAAGGGTCTTGGTTTGCCTGTTGAAAAGATTGACTGTTGCAAATTGGGATGTATGTTGTATTAGGGACATGATGTGGAGTTACAAGAATGAAAAATTTGTGGTCAATCTAGGTTTAAGCCTAGAAAGCGTTCAATGAAACAGAAATTAGTACCATAGAAGTGGACATATTATTTCCCACTAACTCTAAGACTTCAAAGACTTTATGCTTATAAGGTTACTGCATCTCATATAAGATGGCATGCTAAACACGAATAAGAAGATGGAGTAATGAGTCATCCATCAGACGCACTGGCATGGAAGCGTTTCAATGACACCCACCTTGAGTTTGCAGTTGAGTATCGAAATGTTAGGTTGGGATTATCGATTGATTGATTCCAACGTTTTGGTCAATGTGGCTAGCAATATTCTTCATAGGCAATCATAATTACTCCTTACAACTTGCCTCCTTGGATGTGTATGAAAGAGGCATATATGTTCTTGACAGTGATTATGCTAGATTCAACAAATTCGAAGCAAAAAATTGATATTTTCTTACAAACATTGATATCTGAATTGTAGAATCTTTGTGAATATGATGTTCAAACCTATGGTGTCTCTCTGAAACAGAATTTTGTGTTGAGAGAGGCTTTGATGTGGGCCATTAGTGATTTTATGGCATTTTCCATGTTATCTAGATGGAGCACAATTAAAAAATTGGCTTGCCCTTATTGTGGCAATGATTTTTATGCATTTTATCTTCCAAACGGGGGCAAAATATGTTAGTTTGACAATCACAGAAAATTTCTTCCTCTAGATCATCAATTTAGACGCAATAAAGATAAGTTCATTAAGAATAGGATGGTAAAAACACCCCCTCCTCCTAACAAAGCTGGTGAAGAGATTTTGCAAGAGATTGAGGAATTAGGTTTGCTAAAAGTAACAAAATTTGAAGCTAATGAAATAAATAGAAGCATTAGTCAAAACTTTGATTGGAGAAAACGAAGCATCTTTTGGGATTTTCCATATTGGAAAACTAATATGATACGTCATAATCTAGATGTGATGCATATTGAGAAGAGTATTTTTAACAATTTGTTCAATACCATTATGAACATTAAAGGGAGGACAAAAGATAATGAAAAATCTAGAGCTGATTTTGTAACATTTTTGTAGAAGAAATGAGTTACATAAAGATCTTCGCACTAGTAAATATCTGAAAGCATGTTACACTTTGGACAAGAAACAAAAGGAGCTTTTGTGTGAATGGTTGAAAAGTTTAAAGTTTCCTGATGGTTTTGTTTCAAACTTGGGTAGGTGTGTGGATCTTAGGAAGTACAAATTATATGGGATGAAAAGTCATGATTGTCATGTATTTATGCAAAGGCTAATTCCAATTGCATTTCAGGAGTTGCTATCGAATAAGGTTTGGAAAGCTATAACAGAATTAAGTTTGTTTTTCAAAAGCTTAACATCATCTGAAATCAATTTGGATGAAATGGAAAAACTAGAAAAGGAAATTCCAATTATTTTGTGCAAGTTAAAAAGGATTTTTCCTCCAAGTTTCTTTGATTGTGTGGAGCATCTACCTGTGCATTTAACGCATGAGACAAAACTAGCCGGTCCAGTTCAATATCGATGGATGTATCCATTTGAGAGGTAACTCGACAAAAATTATTGCAATAACCATATTTACATGATTTAACTACAAAATTGTAATAACCATTTTCCCTAATATAGGTATTTGCATCACTTGAAAAAATGTAAAAAAATAAGGCCAGAGTTGAAGGTTCCGTGTGTAATGCTTATTTAGTGGAGGAAGCTAGTACATTTTGTAGAAATTATTTTGAACCGCATGTTCACACAAGAGAAAGAAAAGTTTCTCGTAATGACCTGATGGTAATTTGTCCATTTTCACATATCCTAGACGAACATATAGACGTGCAACAAGAAGAATGTTAACAGAGGAAAAAATTGAGGCTGCACATTATTACATTTTATCAAGCTACCAAAAGGTTCTTCCTTTTGTGCAGTAAGTTGAACATGATTATTTCTTCATTTAAAATTTTTTGTTAATGAAAAATATCATAATGTATTTAGATTATACGAGGCATTGTTATGTGAGATAATGTCAGGCATCACACAGGATGATATAAATAAAGAAGTTGAAAAACACTTTTCTTAATGTTTCAAGAGATATGTAAGTTTTCACTTACAAATATTCTTATAGTTCAAAACCATTTTTAAGTGTTCTTATGACATTATACTCTTTGATATGATAATTTCTTTTTTGTAGGCTTTAGAAAATCCAATAGAGAACAAGTCCATTTGTGATATTGCAAAGGGACGGACCTCTGTGAACTGTTAAATCGTATTTGATGTATTTTGTGAATGGATACAAATATCATACAGAATATAATGGACGTAGCATGGCAATAATAAACAATGGAGTTTCGATACAGGGAGAATTAATGAATTACTATGGTAAAATTATTGAAATACTTGAAGATGAGTACCTAACTTTGCCAATTAAGCAACGTGTGATATTTAAATGTGACTAGTATGACCCAACTCCAAATGTTGGAACAAAAGTGCATAGTTGATACAATCTAGTTGAAATCAACTACCGATGAAGATTGAGACAATTTGAACCTTTTATGTTAGCAATTCAACCAACACAGGTATGTTATGTTCCTTTTCCGAGCTTACGATGAGATAAGACAGATTAGTTGGCGGTTTGTAAAGTTAAACCTAGAGGTGTTTTTGAATCACATGGAAAAGGAGAGCAGAGAATTGAAAGTGAAGCGTTTCAGGAAGATGTCACTTTTATAAATGCATCTGTCATACATGACAATAATGAACCTTTGAACGATCCATCTAACGAATATGTCAAAATTTCATCTAGAGGGGATGATGAGGGTCAGAGATCTGAAGAGACGCTGGATTTTGATTCTTATTCTTCCAAAGAAGAAGATGATTGTAATTTACAATTAAGTTACGATAATGATTAATTTGTGTTTGTAATTGAATATTTTAATCATCAAATACATTATTTGCATTTCAGTATATTATGTAAAGTATTTCATTCAAAATCTTATTCAAGGAATGTCAACATGATGTTTGGTTCTGGACGATAGTAATTCCTTCTATTGGGAGGAATGTGGCAAAATTGTCCCAACCTAAGAAATATTGCTAGTTCATACAATAAGGATCGTTTGCCTTCCATGGCCAATCTTCTACTTCAAGGTGTTTAGTATAATCTAGACAACGTCTCTTTCTTTATTATGTACATCTCATTTCATTTGATGAAGTTATTATACATATTCACATTCAAACATTTATACTACATGTTGTTTTAAGCTTCCTTTAGTCTCAAAGATAACATGTATGCCGATAGAGGTGAGAGTGATGTCACAATAGCCTATAAAGGATTAGGGAGATCGGTTCTTGTGGATAATTCGTCAATTCCACAAACCTCGTCTAGATATTCATGTATGCATTAATATCCAGTTCTGGTTCGTTTAACGGTTTTCTAATATGACATTATGAAAGTTCTATACTGATTGTGTTTTAGGTAAATCTGTTCCTGCTAGTAGTTTATTTGGAGAGTTAGTCTTCCATACTAAAAGCTGCGACTCATTCACTGTTTCCTCTACAAGTATAGCTATAGCAAAAATGCTATTGCAAGAAGGTGCTCAAAAGCCTACACCTAGTGGAAGAAGTATCACTATTTCAATTGGTGCATTTGAACATACCAGGACCCTTCTCAGGAATCCAGACATCGGGGACTCATTTACCTTTGCCGAGTCCCATGTCATATGAAGTCAAACAAAATAATTATATCATTGTGATTTATCGATGCAATACATTAGACTAAGCTTTAAAGTTGATTTATGGTTGT
>JANVCQ010000005.1:46026488-46041628 GCA_025531925.1 Erythroxylum plowmanianum | reverse complement strand
CAAAAAAGGTTTGTAATTTTTGGTGAGGGGTTTGGAAATCAATAACTCGGGAAGGCACTCTATTAATAAGATAAACAGCAGATTTTACACCCTCTCCCCAATAGAATCGAGGCATATGCATTCCAAAGATAGATGCATGTACCACCTCCATGATTTGTCTATTTTTCCTCTCTGCAAGCCCATTTTGTTGAGGTGTGCAAGTGCAAGAAGTATGATGTCTGATTCCTTTTTGTCGAAGATAATCACCAAACGAGGCATCAAGAAACTCCATGGCATTGTCTGATTGCCAAACTCGAATCTGTTTTTGAAATTGAGTTTTCACCATGTTGTGAAAATCTTGAAAAGCAATACTAGCATCACTTTTCTTATGAAGTAAGGATACCCAAGTCATCCGAGTACACTCATCAATAAATGTAATAAAATAACGAGCTTTAAACATAGATGCAATTTTTGCAGGCCCCTAAATATCAGAGTGAATAACCAGAAAGCATTCAGAGCATTTATTGCAAGTAGATAAATAAGGTTTACGACGACTCTTTGCCAATTCACAAATATCACACTGGAAATCTAAAATATTCAATCCTGTAAACAAACTTGGTCTCAATTTCTTAAGATAATCAAATGAAAGGTGCCCCAGCCTCCTATGCCAAAGCCACACATCAGCTTGTGTCCTGCCACCCTCCTTCGCCAAACAAGTCTTGCTACAATTTTGTTTGCCAGTTTCTGTCAAGTCCAAGTAGTAGAGTTTGCCCAGTTTAACACCACAACCAAGAGTCTTTCAGGTTAGAATATCCTGAAAAACACAAAAAAAAATGGCCAAAAAGTAACAGTGCAATTTAGAGCAAAGGTAATCTGGCTTACAGACAATAGATTATATTCAAGGGTAGGAACAACTAAAACTGTATCAAGGGTTATGGTATTAGACAAGGCAATGGATCCCTCCCCTGTAATAGGAGAGGTACCACCATTTGCTGTGGATATTACCTGTTGGGATGATGGATGAAGGTTCTGCAATTTACTAGAGTCTCTAATCATATGATCAGATGCACCAGTATCAATATTCCAAGTACTATCCTTAGTAATAGCAGAAAGAATTCTAGCCTGACCAACACTACCTGGTTGAGTTACATTGGCAGTCAGAGTTCCCTCTTGAGCTAGAAAACCTTCACCTGATATTGCCATCGCAGCTTTGCCAGTGATGTTCTTCCGTGGCTTCTTTGAAAAATCCCACCATTCAGGATATCTAATAAGTTCATAACAACGCTGCTTCGAATGGCCAAATTCACCACAGTGAGTGCAAACATAATTGTTGGACTTTCCTGAGCCTTGGTTATGTTTTCCTTTGGTATAATTTGAACCTATCCCTCGCTGGCTTCGATTAGTTATCAAGGTTGTGTTTTCAAAAACTACCTGAGATCCTCCCATGACTTGTCGTTGTAGCGACTCTCTTCTCACATATGCGTAGGCTCCTTCCAGGTCCAATTTTGGGTCTTTTCGAAGGATTTCCCCATGGACTTGATCATATTCAGGATCAAGGCTGCTTAAGAAAATGTGAACTCGTGGCCTCATCATTGCTGAATGAAGTTGTACAACCCCTTCAACAAATTCTTCTTGTGATGTGGTTTGATGATCGATTTCTTGGAAGATTGCAACAAGTTCATTATAATATATAGATAAAGGCCTACCATTCTGAGTTGTTGAAAAGGACTTTTGATTCAGCTCGAACAATTGTGATTCGTCAGATCCATCATAGAAGGTCCTCGACACCGCCTCCCATATTTCTCTTGCTGTAGCCAGACGAATAAACCGCTGCATCAGGTGAGGGCTCATTGAATCAATGAGCCAGCTCTTCACTTTATGATTTTCGGTAGTCCATGTAGCATAATTCGGATCATTGGGTGCAGGTTTCACCGTTGCTCCAGTCAGATACCCAACCTTGTTGCGGGTTCCAATACGCATCTACATCAATTGCGACCATAGTGGATAGTTTGTCTCATCTAGGACAACACTGACAAGAAAGGCAGAGCTGTCCTGCTGAATAATAATCGGGGCTGATGGAGGATTGTTCGGTGTAACTGGTACAATCAGGTTTTGTTCTTATTCTGTCATGGTGATGGGTTCAAGAGATAAGTGCAAGATATTCAGAAAAATAAAAACAAATTCGATGGTCCAATTTCGGTGGGTTCAATGTTCAAGATTTTAGTGGTGGATTCAATAAAAAACAAAAAAACGAAGGCTCAAGGAGACAAAGGATCGACGACGGATTCGATAAAGAAGAAAAGATGCTCTGATACCATGTTGAACATGGCAAAGAAGAAAAGAGGTTTTTGTTCTAAGAATGCTTCATCTTTCTATTGACGTCTACAAAGACTATATATACAGGAAACAATAAAACCTAGAATCCTATTTAAGTAAGAAAATAATTTATACAAGGAAATAAATAAACATCTCTACAATCATGGGATCTACATAAATTTTGCCAACTAACAATTCGAAACAGCAAACGGTGGTGTGCGGATGAGCCGAGAGGCTTTGTCAACAAATCTGCTAGTTGCCCTCAAGAAGAGACCCGCTTGAGTCGAACAAAGCCTTTCAGCACCTGATCTCTCACGACATGGCAATCGATCTCAAGATGCTTTGTCCGTTTGTGAAAAATTGGGTTTGCGGCGATGTGCTCCGCTGCTTTGTTGTTACAACTCAGCGGGATGGGAAGTTAAAAAACGACTTGAAGGTTCTCAAGTAGGTACGATACCCGATGTAACTCTGACACTATTGCGGATATACTTCGATACTCCACCTCTACTAATGACTTACTTATCGTTTTTTGCTTCCTTGTTTTCCAGGAGACCAAGGCCGAGCTGAGGAAGACACATAAACCAGTGAGAGATCGTCGAGTCATTGGGCAGGAGGCCCAATTAGCTTCGCAAAATGCTTGGATCTGGAGGCTACTCCTTCTTAGGAAGAAGAGCCTTTGCTTGGAAAATTGCTTCAGGTATTTCACTACTAAGTGTAATGCTGCATTCAAATGTGTAGTCCGAGGGTGTTGCATGAATTGACTTAGGTGTTGCGTAGAGTAAGACAAGTCGGGTCTAGTGAAATTTAGATAGAGCAGCCTACCTATTAGCCTTCTGTATGGCTCAAGATCGGATAAAATTATGCCATTCTCTGTGTCTAGCTTCAAGCCAGTGGGAAGTGAAAAGTTCTTGCCCTTTGATTCAAGCATATTAATGTCTCTCAGTATGTCCTGTATATATTTGTGCTGACTGATGTAGATACCTTCATTTGATCTAGCAATTTCGACCCCCAAGAAATATCGTGCCTTCCCTAGATCCTTTATGGTGAAAGCTCTGTGTAGGGCTTCTTTTACGTCCTGGATACCTGCATCACTTTTGCCTGTTATTAGTAGATCGCCTACATACACAGTTAGGGCTATAAAGTCGTCTCATGTCCCTTTTGTAAATAAGCAGTGGTCTACCTCAGATTTGTTGAAACCGATTGGATGTAGCTTAGCATATAATTCCTTGTTCCATTGTCTTCTAGCCTGCTTTAACCCATAAAGACTCTTGTTTAATTGGCAGACCTGATGTTTACCAGCTTTGTCATAGCCCTTGGGAGGTTTTAGGTATAACTCCTCTTCTACATATCCAAGCAACTAAGCGTTGTTAATGTCGAGTTGATAGATAGGCCAATCTCTAGCTGCTGCAATAGTAAGAAAAATTCTGATAATAATCATCTTCACAGCAGGGGAAAATTATCATGATAATCAATCCTGAATTCCTGATTGTATCCCCTAGCCACCAATCTCGCTTTATACTTGTCCACGGTGCCATTAGGGTTATATTTAACCTTATAGACCTACTTGGTGTCAATAGTTCTTCTTCCTTCTGGTAATGAAGTTAGAACCCAAGTATTGTTTTCTTCTAGGGCAGCAAGTTCAATATCCATTGTAGCCTTCCATTTTTCATCATTTCTAGCTTCATTGTATGATTTGGGTTCCTGGATAACAGACACGTTTGCAACAAAAATGATATAATTTTCATTAAATGCAGGTACTTGAGCCATAAAGGGAGGTGTGATTTCTGTGGAATGTGGAGGAGTGGTAGGAGGAAAATTTACCGTGGGTTGAGAGATTTGACTCACACTGGAGGGATAAGTATCTGCAAAACCAGTAGTAGCAAGAGTGATGAAGTAGTTCATCCAGAGGGGCTTGGTTCTTATACGGGTACTTCGTTGAGGTTCAGAAGGAGATATATTAGGCTCAAGTATGATTTCTGTACTTCTGGTGTTTGGCTGATTAGGTTCTATGTTTGTAGGTTCTAATTGTGGTAATGGTAAAGGTAGCTCATTCGTGCTCTATGGGGTAAGATTAGTCTGATACGGGTATATGTTTTCGTGAAACTGGACATCTCTTGATATGATTGTTCGCTTGTTTATGAGATCATAGATTTTGTAGGCTTTGGTTCTAGGCTCATATCCAAGAAAAACACATTTAAAAGCACGTGGTCCGAATTTCTCTTTTTGTGGGAGGGTGTTTGTGGCAAAACACAAACATCCAAAGGTTTTCAGATTTGAGTAATTGGGTGGTCTGTTGTATAGGATCTCAAAAGGGGTTTTCCATTTCAGGATAGAACTGGGTAAGAGGTTTATAATGTGTATGGCCATAAGAATAGATTCCCCCCCAAAACATCTTTGGCATGTTAGACTGAAACATAAGGGCTCGGGCAACCTCAAGGATATGCTTATGTTTACGTTCTACAACTCCATTTTGTTGTGGAGTGTAGGCACAAGTTCTTTTGTGAATGATGTCATTTTCTTGAAAAAAAATTTTGCATGATAGGTTAACAAATTTGGTCCCATTATCTGTGCAAATTTGTTTGAATGTTTTGTGAAACTGAGTTTGTATGAGGGCATGGAAATGTTTAATAACAGTGTTAACTCCAAATTTGTTTGTAAGCAAAAAAAGTCCAAGTAATTCTAGAAAAATCGTCAACAATGGTCAAGAAATAAGAGGCTCCAGAATTAGAACGAACAGCGTAAGGACCCCATAAATAAACATGTATTAAGTCAAAGGGTTCTAATGTGCTAATACTGCTTTTAGGGAAAGGCAAGCGATTTTGCTTTGCCGTAGGGTAGATCTCACATACATGTGTTTCTATGATGGCTACATGTTTCAAACTATGAATATGGGATAGCTTTTTCATTGAGGCGTGCCCGAGCTTTCTATGCCATAAATCGGGATTATTTTCTTGGGTATAGCTTGCATATATTGTTTCTGGTTTGGTCTCATGTTCTAATGTGTACAGGCCCCCCTTTATTGAACCTGAACCTCTTGCTATCACCTTGCTAGTTATCAAGTCTTGCAGAAGCTAATAGTTTACATTTGATAGTTGAGCTAGATTTTTAACAGAAATTAGATTGCAGGTAAATGTAGGGATATATAACACATCATGTAAGAGTAAATTTTCTGTAATTTGAGCAGTGCCGACATGAGTTGAGATTTTCACAGTACCATCGGGTAAAGACACAGATATATTGGTTTTTAGCTTGGTTAAATGGCTAAGTATTCTTGCATTATGACAAATGTGTGAAGTTGCTCCTGTGTCTACTATCCAGATTCCTTTACCATTAAATGAATGCAGATTATTATATGTAAAAGCCTTACCAAAAGGGCCAGCAAAACCCACACACCTGGCGGATTCCAACATAATGCTCCCTTGGCTCCTCAAGTATTTGCCCACCTCTGCTTGAATGATGTTGGTAAGTTCATTACCCCATTTTGTTTGTTTTGCCAGCTCTTTCCTGTTTTCCATAAAACAATCCCCAGTGGCTAAATTGACTTTTACTTGTTTTCTTTTTGCCTTTAGTTCAGTGAACCACTCTAGGTAGCCATGAAGCTTAAAACAGGTATTGCGTGTGTGACCAGTGCCCTTGTAATGAGAGCATACCTGACCTTCTTTGTTCTTCTTTCCATCCAATTCCTTGGTAGTTATTCTAGAACTAGTATAAAGGGCAATGGCTAAGACATCAGATAAGCTCCCTTGCACTTCTCTTTATTTCTTAACACTTAGTACCATTGCATATGCATGATTCACGGAAGCTAAAGGCTCTGTGATTAAGATCTGATTTCTCACATTCTCAAATGTGTCATTAAGTCCATCAGAAATTGCATAAGGCTATTAGCATCCTCATTCTCATTGATCAGATTAGCAGCATGATAGGTACACAGAGGGGTTGGTACATCCCAATTCATCCCAAAGTTTCTTCAATTTTGTAAAGTACTCCATAATCGACAGATCACCCTGAGTTATGGAGGTAATATCTCTCTTAATATGGTATAATAGCAGGCCATTACTCCCTCCATACCTCTCTTTTACATCTAACCAAAGTTTCCTTATAGACGGAGTGTACAAAAAGGTGCTGGACAGTTCTTTAGACATCAAATTGAGTATCCAAGAACAAACCATGCTATCCATTTTCTGCCATTTTTCATAATGTGCAATGCCGCGGGTGGGTTCTTGGAGCCGACCATCAATTAAAGTGAGCTTATCCTTGGCTTGGAGGGCGATGGTCATGGCTGTGCTCCATCCCAAGTAATTCGTTGGATCTAATGGGTGGGTAACTAGTTGCATTCCTGGCTGGTCAGATGTCTGCAGAGTTAGGGTTTCTTCAAGCAGATCTGGATCTGCCATGATTAAGGTCAGGTAAGTAGGTATTTAGACTGATTTAGGATTTGGTAGGTTTAGGTAATTAGCACAGGTACGCTGATACCATGTTGAATTAATGGTACTCAAAAGCTTATAACAGTATGTGAGAAAAGAAAGTATCTCTTTCTTATCTTATTAAAAGCTGACCCTACCTTTACTTATACAATGCAGGAAGGATAGTAAAGGAAAACGTAAGAAGCTCCTAGAATATATACAGTTGGCATTTCTAATGGATGCATATGGGAGGATCATTCATTTCAACTATACGTACACGTATCCATATTTATTTGTTTTAATAGTGAGTTGCAAACGGTATGTAACTGACTAGGATTATTGATTGTGAGTTGCAACGATATGTAACTGAGTAAGACACAACTCTTTGCTTGTGTCTTGTTGGGAATGTTTCTCTGCTGATCAACTGCTAAATCACTTCAGCCACCGACACTGAGGAGCAAAAATATCTTTGTTACATGAGTAATACTTGAAACGATTCAGTATTTCTTGAACAACATAATTTGTTAGTTCAATCCAAATATGCTAATTTGAATATTTGTTCTTTTCTGATCATAAGGTTATAGACTCGAATTACGAAAATAATCTTTTTGCAAAAAGTTACAAAAAGAAGACCGTGTACGTTGATGATCCCTCACCATCGCAAAACAAGAACCTTATATACGGATCACGTTTACTTACAAATATGTTAATTTGAGATGAATTTCTTCATTAAAGTTGGTAGATAATTATAATAAAAGAAATTGGTAATTTCTTGCATGTAAGTTAACCAAACTTGACACCCTTGGCTCCACATCCCCCTCCACCCCTTTTTTGGTGACACTAGACTACCTTCTCACTGGTCAGAACCCTAGATCTAGCTCCACGGTGGCTTCACCCACTCCTTCGGCTAGGAGTTCCCCCCTGCCCCCTAGGGTGGACGATGTAGCTCCTTCTTCACGAGAGGGCTTTCCTGTCCTTTTTTATGACACCCTTCATAGTTCTTTGAGCGGTTCGTCTTCAACAACTCCGGTCTCTAAGGGAGGGGCTCCTCCTACTCCTTTGTTCTCTGCTGGTCCTTGGGGCAAAGCTCTCCACAAGCAACATAACAAGGGTGCTTACAACATTTTCAAGATGTGTTGAAGAGGGCGTTCTCTCTCCTCCCATTGATATGCTGAAAGCCAAGGAGGGTGCTTGATCATCAACTCTCGTGGGCTTCTTCTAGTCTAAGCGGCCAGCATTTCTGGCAATTAATGCCTAGTAAAAGGCGAGATGGATCAAGAAAGGACTCCAAAAAATCACGTTTCATGAGGACGGCACCTTTTTGTTCAAATTTTCAGCTAATTATAATATGTTTGACATTGTTGAGCTTGGTTATGGCATTTTGGTGATCAACTGTTGTTTCTTTAGCAATGGAGACCGAGATTAGATTTGGATCGAAGTCTCATAGATGTTATTCCTATGTGAGTTCAACTCCACAACCTCCCGTTGGAATATTCGACCATTTCTAGCCTAAACTATGTGGCAAGTGTTCTTGGACGCCCTATATGTATGGACCCTCAGACAGCTTCGATGGAGTGTATTCGATATGTGGAAATGTATATCAAAATCCTAAAACGACTACATTGCTTGACAGTCTCCCTATCCTTTGGTTGGATGATAAAGGTAGAGTGAAACAATTGGTTATCCCTATCAGCTACCCTAGGAAGCCTAATGTTTCAACTAGGCAATGGGTTCTTACAGGTCGTATGTTGTTATATGGTTGGCATTCTGATCTTAGTTCTGAGGTTAAATATGTGTCAGATACTGGTGCCCAGTATGGTAAGGATGGGACTGATGTCGAGTTGGGAGGCCAGTCTGTTTGTAGTCCCCAATTGCACGTGGTCGGTGTTGACCTTGTGGAGAGCCTTGCTGCACAGGTGGAGAAGCCCGAGGTTCCTAAGGCAATCACTGGGGATATTAAGGCTTTAACCCCTCTTCTCAAGTCCACAATTGACGTGAAGGTTTGTGATAGTATGATGGATGTTCATGGTAACGTGGTGGGCAATGATGGGAGGTCTAATTTGCAGGGCATTGCATTACCACCAGCGGATCTTTCTCATGTTTCGTGTGCTGAACCCCAGACTATTGCCTTCCTCGTTCCTCCACACACTTGTGGCATGACTTCTGTCCTGTTGGCTCCCTGTTCGGTACCTGAAGCTAATTTGTTTCCGGTTAAAGGCCCTCATCCCTCTCTTGAGCTGGAATGTAATTCATTGACAGAGGAGGATAATTCCCTAGTTATCCCTGGGGATTTTAGTGTACAACCTCCACAGCGACGATCAAGCATAAGGTGTAAGAAAAACAGAAAATATAAGGGTTCCTCTCCCCAATCATGATTATTCTTATCTGGAATATTGGTGGGTTAAATGATCATACGAAAAAAGTTTTGGTCCAGGAAATGATAGGGAACACAAATCATGGTTGATAGGGATATCGGAAACTAAAATAAAAGACCCCCTCCTCCTTATTCGGGGGGAAATTTTTGGGACCTAATTGGGAGATCATCTCCAACCACTCTTCTTATTATAATGGTCTGATAGTCTATTTATATAACTGTGTTATGTTCAACTTTTGGACTCTTCTGACTAACTTATACATCTTCACTGTCATTTAAGGGGTTTGGATAAGAGGTTTTTTTAAAACTATCATTTATGCCTCTAATTTTGCGTTTCAATGACAGAAACTATGGTTGGACCTTAGTCGGATGCAGCATACTGTGGATAAACCTTGGTTGGTTGTCGAAGACTTTAACTATTCTCTCTCCTTAACTGAAATTGAAGGGTAGAGATTATTTAGTAGTGGGTTAATGAAGGAACTCTCCTTTTCCCTTTCCGTGTTGGATTTGGGGGATTTGAGGTCTTGGGTCGGAAGCTAACTTGGTCGAATAACCAATAAGGGGATTTTCTCATTTAGAAAAAGTCGGATCTAGCTCTTGTTAATTCGGCTTGGTTAGGTCATTTCTCCCACTCATATGTGTATTTTAGGGACAATCTCCTCTTTGATCACTCCTTCAAGTTGATCCAGAGATTGGAAGAGAGCCCAAGACCTACTGCCCCATTTCGATTTTGTAATGGGCTCACTAAGATGGAGGGATTTGGTGACTTGGTGGATAGGTGCTGCTCAATTAATGTGGTTGTTTACAAATCCTTCCAATTAATGCAGAAATTGAAAAGGTGAAGGTTAAACTAAAAAGTTTCCTATCTTAGCAGTATCTAGATACAACTAACTTAAGGGAGAGACTCTTGATAGCGCAAAACACTTGCTACCACGATCCCTATAACATTTTCCTCCGTACTACGAAAAGCTAGTGCCTCTGCAATTACATGGAAGCCCTACAGCTTCAAAAATCCATTCTTCACTAAAAGGCCCAATTAAACTGGCTCAAAGAAGGGGATACTAATTCCAAGTTTTTCAGGCTTCCTTATTGGCTCGTCGTAATACCAATACAATTTCAATCCTTAGGGATAATAGAGGCCACACTTACTCTTCTCAACCCGAATTATAGGAATTAGCTCAGACACATTTAGCATAATTGATGGGTGAAGATTCGTCTTCCTTGCCAAGTCTTAATATGATCACTTTAATGGAGGCATCGGTTGAACCTAGCATTTTGGAACAGTTGATGTGGCCTATTACTCATGAAGATGTCAAACAAGTCCTTTTCAGTATGAAACCCCTCCAAACCCCCTGGTCCTGACGGTTTTACTGCTTTATACTTCCAAAGGACTTAGGATGTTACAGGTGAGCTGGTTACTTTTGTGGTGTTGGAATTCTTTGAATCTGGGAAGATGCTTAAGGAGTTAAACCATACATATATTTGCTTAGTTCCTAAAAAGCAACACCCTCAAAATATGTCTGATTTCAGACAGATTTCCTATTGTAATACCATACATAAAATCATTTCTAAGATCTTAGCAGAGATGCTAAAAGTGGCCATCACCAGCATCATCAATCCAGCACAAGGAGCTTTTATCCTGGGGAGGAACATTGGGGATAACATCCTCCTCTTACAAGAGTTATTAAAAGAGTACAACTCGAGCAAACATCTCCAAAGTTGTTTAATTAAGGTTGACTTATTCAAGGCTTTTGATACAGTTAGTTGGCAATTCATTCACTTATACCTTGAAGCTATTAAACTACCACCTTGGTTCATCGATTGGATTATGGCTTGTACCCAAACTCCTTCTTTGAGTATTCTTGTCAATGGAATCCTAACCAAACCGATCCATATAGTTAAGGGTGTTTGACAAGGGAACCCTCTATCGCCTTATCTTTTCTCTCTAGTTATGGAGGGTTCTCCAGGTTGATCACTAAGTTAACTGAATGCAACAATAGGTTTCGATATCACTTCAAATGTGACACCCTCAAGCTTACTCATCTTATCTATGCTGATGATCTCTTGTTTCTAAGTAGCACTGACACTCACTCTCTTTCTATGATTAAACATGCCTTGATGTTATTTGCGGATTGGGTCTGGGCTCCATCTTAACTCAGAAAAAAGCAGTGTGCATATCTCAGCTGATGTGCATAATTCGGACCTTATTTGTCAAACTGTGGGGTTGAATTCTCACCCTATCACATACTATTATTCGGGGTCCCCATCTCCTCTTCTAAACCATCTCTGTTAGAGTGTCTACCTTTGCTAGAAAAAATTATAAAAAGGGTGCAAGCTTGGCAAAGCAGGTTCCTATCTTATAATGCTAGACTTACTCTAATTATTTCTGTCTTGAGTAGCTTGTATTTATATTAGGTAGCCCATATAGCTTTTCCCAAGGGAGTCCTAAAAGACATAAACAAAATCCTAAAAGCCTTTCTTTGGTCTAGGAGTTCCGAAAAAGATACAAATGCTAAAGTTAAAGGGAGTGAGGTGGTAACCCCTAAGGTGTTTGGAGGTTTGGGTATTAAGTCTATTAACTCCACTCAAAAAGTCTTAATATGAAAGAGACTATGGAGGTTGGATAATGATCATAACGCGTTATGGGTTAAATGGCTTCATGAATACCACTTCCACAATGGTAAGTTCTAGCAAGTTGGCATTATGAAGGAATTTTCTGAGATTCTGATCCAAGTGATGCATATGCATGACGCAATTTATCCTTACATTAAGCACCAAGTCCGTAATGGAAGTTGGACCTGATTTTGGTTTGACAACTGGGTAGACTATAGTCCACTTATTTTGCATCCTCGTATTTGGTATTTGAGTAATAGAATTCCTCTGAATCTAAGGGTCTCTTCCCTTCTTTGTAATCGCCAATGACAGGGTACTTTCAGAGGTTTCAATACTCTGACTCCCATTTTACCTTCTATTCCCGATGTGCTACTGGATGATGCCATCTTGTGGAAGTTGGAAACTAGTAGGTAGTTCACCAACAAGTCTTGTCATCTACTACATACTCAAGGATTAACTAAGGTACCTTGGTCTTTTCTTTTATGGCATAATTCTATCTCTCCTAAGGCGTCCTTCATATCATGACTTCCTTTCCTCAATAGACTCAAGACTAAACGTCGTTTGCACAGAAATGTCGATACTACTTGCTCTTTGTGTAAATTGGAAGCTAAAGACTGTGATCACCTCTTTTTCTTATGCTCATACTCAAAAGTGGTCTAGAGTAGGATCCTACATTTGTTATCGAGAACAGGCTCTCCCTACTCTTGAAACCATGTTTTTACTTAGGCTATTAGATACTCCTGGAAGGGTTATCCTAATGCTATCATCAATCAAGGCTCCTTTCTTTCTACCATCTACGGCCTTTGGAAGGAGCATAATTCGCAATTATTTGCTCATAAGGAAACTAAAGCCTATCGAGTTGCGAAGAACATAATTAATTCGATTCAATCTTCTTTAATAGTAAAAAATTTGCACACTACCTTATCTGATGACATAAAGTATAGTTGGCACCCTTAGCTTGGTTATGTAAATAAGTTGTGTTAGATATGCTTTCTTTTGCTATGTATAGTCTTGAACTCATTATAATGTTGGTTTAGATATATATCTTCCTTATATTTTTCAAAAAAAAAATCGACCTTGATGTTCTCCTTTTTTGAGAAATTTTGCAATTCGCTTCACTTTTTTTAATTAAGATTTTAAGTTTTAATTTTTAAAATAAAAATAAAAATATTAATTTTTAAAGTTTAATAATTACTTATTATATAAATTTAAAAATAATTTATTTTTATAAATAATTTTATTTTAATCCCTTATATAATATCTATTGATAAATTATTAGTAAAATTTATTTATATTTTATTAAAATAAATAATTTTTACTAATTACTAAAGTAAATCTTATTTAAAATTTTTATATTTTGAAGATATTTTAAATTTTAAATTAACTTTTTAAATGATTATTAAATTAAATTAAATTAATTCTTAAAATTAATATTTAAGTTAATGATTAAAATTAAACTATTCATAATTCTTATTAATGAATAATATTTCATAATTAAATATAATATTAAATATTTATAATTTTATTTAATATTAAATAATGTATTTAGTTAATTATAAATAATGTTATAAAAATAGAGATAGAAAATAAAAACTAGTTCTCAAGTAAATAGATTATTGAATTTTAAAACTAAAAACATAAATACTTATCAAAGTTGGTATATAAGAGATAACAGTTTTTCTTCCGAATTTCAATTATAAAATTATCGCTTTTTAGAAACTTGGTTATGAAGGTTGGCATATAATTAATGCCACTTTTAACCTAAAACAAAATAATTATTCCTTTCCTGGAGCAACAGTTTCTCAATTGTATCATTCAGGCCAGACTGAAAGGTCTAGAGTCCAAGCCCAGGTGCTTCATATGTGACACATCAACCAAAAGTCCCCCAAGTATTATGATAATTGAGATTTAGGACCATTTTCCCTTCTGGAATTGTAACCTAAACATGACAAATTTTGGGTCTTAATATTTTCATAATAATTTACATATTTCTAATTTTATAAATTAATTCCTAATGTTAACATCTTATTTTACAAAATAACCTTTATTCCTTAAATTTGTTTGATGTTATAAATAAAAATTTACTGTATTAATATACAATAACATCTAGTAAAAATTTTGTTGAAGCGCGAAATTTCGAAAAATCTAGTACGCAACCTTACTTCTAACTAATAAAGAGGCTGTTTGATTTTTTACGTGAAATTCGTGGAAAATTTGGAGGTGATTGACTCTTTTGATCTTAATTTTGTAAGAAAAATGTTATTAAATTGCAAAATCACTGTGAATTAATCATTAATCAAAAGTGGGAGTTATGGTTAAAGTATATGGAACTTCTTATGGTTCCATATATTTTAATACAATATTATTTAAGAGTTACGAATGAATGAAACACTATGGGCGTGTTTGGATGGAGATTTATTAATGGAATGGAATGGAATGGAATGTAATGTAATATTATTTTATCGTTTGGAAGCAAGACTTATAATGGAATGAAATGGAATAGGATGAAAGATAAATATTTCATATTATATCTAATTTCATTCTAAATAGTAAAAATAAAAAATCTCTGATTTGAGGAATTTATGATGGAATGTAAAATGATAAATAATTTTACACTATATTACATTATAAACCCTTCATCTAAACAACATTTCACTATATTACATTATGAACCCTTCCATCCGACCAAACAACAATTTTCTAATATTACATCTATTTATATTCTAAGCTATTATAAATCATTTCATTCCATTAAAAATTTTACGTCTATCCAAACATAGCATGTCTAATAATTAAATAAAAAAGTCAGACTAGATAAAGACTTTGTGTAGTTAATCTTTTATTTAGAGCATCTCAAACCCATTACACCCAAAGTTAGACTAGATAAAGACTTTGTGTAGTTAATTTTTTATTTAGAGCATCTCCAATTGCCATGTCAGCATTCCATTATACCATATCTCATTACACCAGTTTTCTGCATTACACTCTAAAAAGGATAATAGTATGGACCCGCATTCATATCATATTTCTATTTTAATAACTCACAATACATGTCCCATATAAATAAATTTATTTTTTAGAAAATATTTTCTTTATATTTTGAAATATTTTATAAACAGTTAGGAATAAATGGTTTAAAATTTTTAAACATAAAACAATGTTATTTTCTTCAAATTATTTAGTTAAATACAAAAATCCTAAATATAAAATATTATATCATTATTACCTAAATTTAAAATAATTTATTTCATTATTTTTACTCCAACTCATAATAATACATATCCATCGAAATCAAAGTAATAATATAATAAATATTAATTTTCATTGTCACTGCCTCCTGTTAGATTTTATAATGGGCCTATGGGCCCATACGAGAAGAAAAGTTAGACCACATACAAGTCTAAGTGAGGTTCCATCCTAAAACCAATTGGTGATAAGTGGAGTAGCTCACTAGA
>JANVCQ010000005.1:46012235-46026388 GCA_025531925.1 Erythroxylum plowmanianum | reverse complement strand
ATTCAGAGAAAATCGCAGCCATGAAGTGTTGGCGAAAAAATAGTTTTTCCTTTGACACAACTCCTAAAAAAACGCATTTGTGTGGCATGAAGAGGCGACGACAGCATTTCAACAACTGAAGGAAGCGATGACTAAGGTCCCTATTTTGGCGCTGCCTAACTTCAAGAAACCGTTCATCCTGGAAGCCAACGTGTCGGGGACTGGTTTGGGGGCTGTTTTGACACAAAATAAGCATCTTATCGCTTATTTTAGTCAAACTTTGTCAGGAAGAGCTCGGTTCAAATCTATATACGAGCGGGAACTCATGGCCATTGTACTAGTGATCCAAAAGTGGCATCATTACTTGCTTGGGAGGAGGTTTGTAGTCCGGACCGATCAGAGCAACTTAAAGTTCTTATTGGAGCAGCGCTTAGTCTCCATGGAGCACCAGAAATGGTTGTCCAAGTTGCTGAATTTTGACTTTGAAATTCAGTACAATCCGAGTGCGCAAAATAGAGTGGCGGATGCTTTGTTGAGAATTCATGAAAGGGAAAATACGGAGGTTATTCTGCAGCCAATTACAGTGACAAATGTGCTGGATACGGCTATAATTTCGGTAAAAGTTCAACAAGACCCAAAGCTTTCAGCTGTCATTGAGGAGTTAAAAAAGGATCCAAATGGGAAGGCTGGTTGGACATTGGTACAGGGACAATTGCGGTACCATGGTAGATTAGTTATACCTCGTTGTTCTGAATTGATTGAGAAGCTTTTGTAGGAGTACCACAGCAGTGTTTTGGGTGGTCATTCTAGGTTTTTTAAAACCTATAAGCGGATTGCATCAGAGTTGCGTTGGGAGGGCATGAAGAAAGATATTCAAGAGTTTGTCGCCAAGTGTGTGGTGTGCCAACAAAACGAGTATTTGATGCTTTCTCTGGCGGGGCTACTACAGCCTTTGCCAATTCCAGAGGCTATTTAGGAGGATGTGTCGAAGGACTTCCAACATCACATGGGTATGACTCTATTTTTATTGTGGTTGATCATTTGACAAAATATGCTCACTTTATAGCTATTAAACACCCCTATATGGCTGCAAAAGTGGTAGAAATTTTTGTTAATAATGTGGTGAAGTTGCATGGTTTTCCACGCTCTATTGTGTCGGATCGAGATAAGATCTTTTTGAGTCAATTTTGGAGTGAGTTGTTCAGGTTGCAGCAGACAACTTTGCCGGGTATTACAGCATATCATCCTCAAACGGATGGGCAAACGGAGGTGGTGAACCGCTGTGTTGAGACATACCTTCGTTGTTTTGCAAATGGGCAACCTCATTGGTGGGCGAAATGGTTGGCATGGGCAGAGTTATGGTACAATGCCTCTTACCACACGACTGTCCACTATTCTCCTTTCAAAGCTGTCTATGGAAGAGATCCACCACCTATGATCCGCTACGGATTAAATGACACTGCAAATTCAGAGTTGGAAATGCAGTTACTGACTCGTAACATGATGTTGGATGAATTGAAGGGGCACCTGGAGATAGCTCAAAATAGTATGAAAAAACAAGCTGATGCCAAGCGACTTGAAGTGATTTTTGCTGTTGGGGATTGAGTTTTTGTGAAGTTCCGTCCTTATCATTCCAAATCCTTGGCTCGAAAGTTTAATGAGAAGTTGGCTCCGAGATATTATGGGCCATATGAGGTTTTTCAACGCATAGGGGAAGTGGCATATAAGCTGAAGTTACCTCCCATTTCATCCGTGCACCCAGTTTTCCATGTGTCCCAACTTCGGGCAGCAGTGGGATCCTCTTTTCCACCGCAAGATATACCTCCAATTTTGTCTAGCAACATGGAGTGGGACGTTGAGCCGGATAAAGTACTCAATGTTCGTCCAGCTAATGGTGAATCTACCATGGAAGTTCTAATTGTTTGGAAGGATCTTCCGGAATTTGAGGCTACTTGGGAGTCTTTTGACATGATTGACCAGCAGTTTCCTTATTTCAACCTTGAGGACAATGTTCGTCTTGATGGGAGGAGTAATGATAAGCCTCCTATTAAATGGCAGTACAAGTATAGAGGGAAGAAGCATGGCCCAAAGGGCAAAGATTTGGGGGGCCCAATTCAGAATTAGAAGATTCAGAATATACCTGCTGATGTAGATAATTTGTTACAACAGAATGATGTGGACAGCAAGCATCATGCAGAGAATGTGCTGAGGTAGTGGAAGATGAATATAAGGTGACAGAGGAAAAAGGGAAGGAGGGGAATTTTGTTAATCAATGGATTTTCTGGAGAGAATCAACCTCTCAAAATGTTGATAGGAGTGATGCAGCCACCCGAATAGCTGTTTATCCTTTTATATTCAATAAAATCAATCTACAAAGTGTCATCTATTACACTGATCTATTGTTCTTGAGTACTGTTTCTTTTGTGATTGTTGTTGTGCTTGTCCTTCATTTATGCTGCCCAGTCTGGTAGGAGCTCTCGGTTCCTATCAATTCCCTGCTGATGTAATTCTGCTAATAATCATTTCATTGCAGTTAAATTGGATTCGGTAAAGACAATCTGTTTGGAACCAAGGTGTATGAAGCATTTTTCCAATGATAAATGTTTAAAGTCCCATGTCAAGTCCTGCCATCAGTATATTACTTATGAGGTTTGCGGGACTAAACAACTAAAAAAGAACATCAAGAGGTTTGCGGGACTATATGTATAGATGATTTTAGGGTTTGACTTTTGAGTGAACTATCTGCTAAGATTGATTGCTTTTTTTTTACGATATAGATAGATCGTATGAAAATAATGATGCTTTTTTTGACGTAAGATTTTGAAGGTTTGAGCTGAATTTCAAAGCTTTCATATACAAAGCTTATGCAAATCTATACAACTTCTATGGAATAGCAAAGCATAAATAGAATTATTATCTAATGCCCTGTTTCAAAGATTCAGTTTACAGGAACTACAACAAAGCATCTGAAAGATTTTCTGTCTATATTCCAAACCTAACAATCAATCAATCAATCTAAATTCAACAACTCACCAACTAAAGAGATGATAATTCTTCGTATAGTTCTATACAGAAAAGAGTGGATCGTAGGTTATGGAATAAAAAGCACTAATAGTTATTTAATTAAATAAATATTTTGTCCTAACTAATAATTTTAGATTTTAAAAATAACTTCTATTAAGATATGATCATCAATTAAAAACATTATTATTATCCATTTTTAATCGAATTTGTGATTAAATATACCGAGAGTTGTTATAAATTTAATAAAAAAATTTTGTAAGTTGATACTGTATCAAAACATAAATTTCTAACTATGTAGTAAATTTCATGTTTATCTTTTTCTAATATTATTTAATAATTTAATAGTTGTTTTGTTATCAAAAGAAGTATAATTTTCTTAAATTATTATATATAAACAAATAATAATTTAATAAAAATGTTTTTATAATATAATAATTTAAATAAAAATATATTACAATTTTATATAATCGGTTAAGATCCTAAATTTATATCTCCAGATATATTTTAAGATGTTGAAATTAATCCTACATAGGAAGACCCTTATAATTTTTTTTAAAATCATGTCCTCATAAGTCATTTTACACATAAGCAACTAATATTAAACATCTAATTTTACTAAATATCAAATGACAAGTAGCTAATGCAATCATTTATTAACTAACAAATAACAGATTGTCAAACAGGCCACAATGTTCCTTACACGTGTAGTACCGGTGCTTTCTCACTGATGTTCGCTGCTTTGCATTAGACGAGCTACCCTGACAGTGACAGTCAACCAACTCTAGACCTAACTGCCTCAATGGTCAATACAATTATTTAACAACTTTCATCATCAAGAGCCGCAAATAAGAGAAAAGTGGGGTGACATTCCCTGGCGGCCCGGTGATCAAACCGCCGGCCTCGACAAATCCCACACTTCCCAAGCCACCTAAGTTCCTTAATCTTATGTCATGCCACTGTTTGCTAATCTAACCTTATACAAGCTTCCATTTTATACTAATTTTGTTAGACGGACTTATTATAGCTCTGCTATAAGCGCTCAACTCACATTAATAAGAATAATTTTCTTCACCGAATTTTAATTCGCCTAATTAGATTAATTATTAGGTCATTTTATTATTGTCATACTTAATTAAATTTAAAAAGATAATTAATATGTCTAATATGATAAATTCTAATATTTTCTCATTAAAAAAATACTAATTGCTTTATTTGTGATATAGAAAAATAATAAAAGTTAAGAGAATAAAATAAAAATATATCACTTAATATTATAAGGCTTTTGATATTGGAAGATATTAAAAATACATGTCGTATGGTATACAAATCTAACATAATCAAGCATATCATCAAATGGACTTATGAACATGTATGAGGAAATAAAACGTAGAAAATAATAATAGTACCTGAATGATCTAAAGCCTATGTCTCGTTTGTCGATTTCTTTTTCTTTAAAGTTATGTTAAATTACAATAGAGAAGTTTGATTTTTCTTACTATATGCTAAACTTCGTTAGAGAAAATATTAATGAGATAAAAAAAATTATATCCCTTTATGTATCATAAACTCGCATTATCTTGAAATAATTGAATGTAAGACAGAGAATCAAGGTCAAACTGTAAATATTTCCAACTTGTCATATGCTTAAGATTAACCCAAACTTTAAAACACTCACTTGTATTAAAAAAAAAGTTATGATCATCAATATATAGGATTGTCATAATACGTGATAATAAACTTGTACATAGAGTAAACATACAATCATCTCTAATTAATAGTGTCCAAGGACCTCAAAATATGCATACTACATAATGTCTGTAACAAATGGTATGGTGAAGCAGTGACGGAGCTAGGAATTTAAGATAGAAGGGCCCAAATAAAATATAAATTTCACAAAAATTTCATATCAAAACTAAATAAAAAATAAAGTTTTATTAAGAATATAAAATAGTTAAAATTACAATGATCCAGGCCTACTTTTCATATATTGAAATTTATAACAAGATCATTGTCAATATTTGCAAATACATCTCTTTCAATGTAACACACTAAACGATTATTCATTATGTCATCTCCCATTTTATTACGGAGTGAACTCTTGATAATTTTCATTGCGGAGAAAGCTCTTTCCACTGTGACTGTATCAACTGGTAAAAGTAATGACAATTTGACTAACAAATAAACCAAAGGGAATACATGAATGCTTTCTTGTAGCTACCATTCTCTTAACAAGGTCTCCAATTTCACTCAATTCAGAGAAATTCTTATCCATACGTACATCAATGATAAAATTTCCAAGTTGATATTCAAGTTCAATTAAAGTAATAAGAGGAAACTCTGATGGATAGAATTTTGCACATTTAATCAATTTGTCCATGTCAAAAATAATTAAAAATATATATTAATTATATATATATTAAAAATAAAAAATATTTAATATTTTTTAAAATTTTGAGGGGGTCAGTGCACCACTGACCTCCAAGTAACTCCGTCACTGTGGTGAAGTCCTTTAATTAGAAGATCTACTAATATTTATTTAATCAAAATACGTTTTATGATGATGTCACCTTTAATGGTCTAATATTTAACCTCCAAATCTAGATTGGCTCAATAATAACTTTAATTATGTTTAAGAGAGTATAGGCCAGTTGATTAGTAGTCTTTTTCGTAGACTTACAAAAACGTTCACCTCTCCTCTCATTTGTAATATAGGATTGTGATATCCTACCTCTCGTGTGTGATTTTTCAACATCTCCTCTTTAAAAGCTAATGTTCTCGTAAGGCTTGATCTATAATGTATAATAATATCCTCTCCTCTTCTGATATGGAACTAGGCTAGAAGCCCCTATTAAGAGTTGATATTATTTATGGTCTTACTATTGGTGCCACTACTCGTCTTCATTGTCGCAGCTTAATATAATTCTATTAAAGATTTGTTTTAATACCATTTGTAAACTCTAAGTTTTGATTAGCCAAAAAATAGCTTTATCTGGGGCTTAAGATAACCATATGCCCAAAAATAGTTAGTTAGGAGTTGATTAATAACTTTTTTAAAGGCTTATAAAGGCCATCACCTTACCTCTTATCTCTTTCTTGATATAGGTCTGTGATATCTACTTCTTACGTGGGATTTAACATTCAAAGTGCCACTAAATAGGTTTTAAATTGAAATAACCATTGACAATTTGAAAATCAAATTTCTTAACTAAAATGACTGTGAAATAATCTAACAATATGTAACAAACTCAACATGCATAGTTGAAGAAGTCACAAGTATTTGACACTTTTTCATGACACAACATTAGTTACAATGTAAAAATGTAACTTGATATGGAGTTCCTATAATATGGACATACAGGAAATTCGAAATATATGTATTCATTCAAATCTAGTTTCTGAACTTTTTTGCATGTCAACATACAATTATTAATCTTTAAAGGTATCTCAAAACTCGTTTAATTATATTTTGGTGATATATATATATATATATGGGTTAGATAAATATCTGCCCAATAATCTAATAGTGAAAACAATGTCAAAGCTAATATGCACCTAAGCATCATTTATAGTATCTCTTTCAACTTCATTCTTTGGACATTATGCTAAAGATAACCCCTTTTCACAAGAGATCATTGATGTCTAGGATTTTTAATATTTCATATTTATAACAAAGGCTCAATGTATTTTTTTTAGATGCATAACAAGTTTAAAGATTTGTTCTTATGTATCTTAATACCTAGAGTAAAAGATGTTTCACTAAGATTTTTCATAACAAAATGATTGGAGAACAACTGATTAACCCCATACAATATATCTAAGTCATTTGATGTAAGTAAGAAATCGTCTATGTCAAAAAGTAGAAAAACAACTTTGCTTCCTCTAACCTTATAAAACAAGCATCTCTCAACATTATAGCCTTATTTGACAAATATCGGATTGTATTAGCAGTTAGCTGATTCTATCAGCAATTAACTAATAACGATTATATTAGTTGATTTGATTAGCGGATAATTTAAGTTATTTATTAAAAATGTTTGATAAAATTTGGTATTTATATGTGAAATAACTTATGAGTGCATGACTTAAAAACTCATAAGAAATTAGATTTTAGATATTTAATTTTACAAAAATTATGTTTATAGATATAGAACATAATAATAATAATAATAATAATAATAATAATAATAATAATAATAATAACCAAAAAATCATTAATATGAATAAACAAAAAATATATTTTAATTAATTACTTATATTTTTATTTATTTATTTATTTATTTATTTTAATTAATTACATTTAATTATAATTATTATTATAGCAAATGTCATAGGGGTGACACTTCTTGTCACCAATGATATACTCTTTATTATATTTTAATATTTATTTATTTATATTTTAATTAATTAATTATATTATATTATAATTAATTACATTTAATTATAATTATTATAGCAAGTATCACAGGCATGATAGTGGTTGTCACGCTTGTGACACTCTTTCTTCCTTTAAAAGACCTCCACCACTATTAAAAGAATAAAGGACGACAATCGTCAACCAAACAAAATTTTATCAAGTGATCACCAAAAACGATTCTGTAAAGGAGCTTTTAAACATTAGCTGGTTGAGCTGGTTGGGTTGAGTAAGCCAACCTACCAGCTAATAAACAAAAAAAATAATTAGTTGTTTGACTATTTCATAGTCAAACAACTAATACCGTCCAAAATGCCAAAAAATGGTTGAAACGCTATTTATCAAATGGGGCCTATTTTTTCACAAATTCAAAGAGATTATTACCTTATTAAATTTTAGGGTATCATTGATGGGAAGCTTATTTCAATTCCATTATAAATTTTCTTAATCTACAAAATAAATGACTCTTATTATCTTCATAAAACCTTTAAGTTGTACCATATAGACCTTCTTATAATGGGCTCCATTAGGAAAGGTGATTTTAATATCTATCTTATTTAGCTCCATATCATAATGAGGTATTATTGTCATAATCGTTCCAAATGTATCCTTGTAAGTTACGTGAGAAAGTGGTACTAAAGTTTATCATTTCTCTCTAAATGAAACCCTTAGCATCCAACTTGATTATGAATCATTAAATCCTATCTTGTAAGTCTGTTTTAGTCTAATAAACCTATTTACAACCAATATGTTTTCATATTTAAGGTAAATCTATAAATTTTCTTATATGATTATGCTTAATAGATTGTATCTTATCTCTCTTTGCATCCCACCACAAATCTTTACGTGGAACATAAATAATAATTAAAAAAGTAGCTAAATCAACATGTCCAATGTTATAGTCATGCTCAAGCATACCTTCTCCCCCTAGTAGATCTCCTTAATTAAACCTGGCCAACATTATCCTATGCTAAAGGAACCTCATTTATATCTTTATAAGTTCCTAGCTTTTGTACCAAAGAGAGATTATGTAATAGTAAGTTTTAAAAACTATTGAGGGTTAGAGTGTTAGAATACTGAGTCACTTGAGTTGCATCATTGTAGAATTAATTTGGTGCATTTAGGAGACAATTTTATGAATTCATTCACATGCATAATATTAGCATACACATATGAATTATGATTTAGAAAAAAATGCAAAGATTTTATGTGCACTCAATTGACATGTTCTGGTGTATGAAAGTTTCAAAATGATTATGACATGATTGTGCATTTTTAATATCTTGTATTTTGTTTTATCAATAAAAAGAATTGATAGATTACGATTAGGATTTTGAAGTTTATTTGCCACAATTGGAAGATTGATGGATTAATATGTACATGTAGCCTATGAAAATTTTCAAGTAGCAAGACAAGTTGACATGTGAAAATTAGGATGACTAAGCCTATAAAATGAGTAACAAATGACTTGGAAAATTAAGTGACAATTGGCTTAGGAATTAAATGACATTTGGCAGTCAAAAAGGAGGACATGTATCTTGCTTAATTACATGACAAGTGTACTTTAAGAAAGAACACCCATCTTACACCATATGACTTAAAATTTTGCATGGTCATCTTCTCTGCTATTTCTGCCGTATATCTCTCCTTCTCCTCCCTCTCATTGTTGAAACCCACCCATAACCCACATCTTTGAGTTTTTGCCTTAGTTCTGTATATCACCACCCAAAACTTATGCAAAATCCTTCATAAAGAAAGCAATAAAGGCCGAACATTGTGAAATATACTGCTTTTTTTTTTCTGGACATAGTTGAACCATCATACTCCCTCAGTGTTCTTGAAATATTCTTGCATGTGAGGCTAAGCAAGCTTGAAATTTAAGGTGGCATTCAAGCTAATCAAGTAAGTGAAATACTGACCTATTTTGATATATGTTGGCAGCATTTTTGTTATGGCTAATTAGGGATGGATTGAATGTGGTGTTGGTGTTAAAGATGCAATGAAAAATGAAGAATGAATGAGTACTTTGTTGTTCTGTTTTTGCATGTACGAAAACAATAGTTTATAGGCTGTTGTATGGATGATTTAAGTTGGGATTTGAAGTATAATTGATAAGGAATTCACGATAAAGATTGGTATTATCAAGGTGTTTTTGAATCTAAAATTAGAGTTGTAGGTGTGTCTGCAAAAAGTGACTGTTAATGACATAAGGGAGCAGAATTTTTGTAAGCCTTATGTGTAACCAATATGGAAGTTAAATTAACCTGAAATGAAGTAATCTTAAAGAACATGAAATCTGGAAAATTTTAGATGTTAGTGATGTCTCTAAGCTTATAAAATTTGTGAAGTATTGAAGCTAGTAAAGTTACACACATTAGTGATGTTGATGACAAATTTTGGAATTTTAATTTCAGCCTTGTATAAGTGTCAAATCAGCTGAGAAAAATCACTCTAAATTGGTATATTAGGACTTGATTAAAGCTAGGAATGAGCCTAGATTATTGCTTGATTAATTGGTCAAGAGCTTGATAAGTTTATGTAGTTAATCGATGTCAGAACCTGAAGAATGGATTGTTTTGATGTGGTTGAGTTCAAATATGGAAATTTTGATTTGTTAAAGGAATAAATGAGTTCGTTTAATGTAAACATTATCTTAAGGACATGAGTAATGTGTATAAGATATGGATGAATGAGCATTGAAGAACATGGGGTAATTATAAATGAGAATTGGGTAAATGTATGAATATATATTGCCGGAAAAAGTTTGGTGAATGTATTGATCTAGCTTGTTGAAATTCCAGATTTAAAATAACAATTTGTGTGGATTATGAGAGGCTTTTTATCATGAAAATGTTCAAGGATAAGTGTAAAGTATGGTTAATGAATTCGGAGTAAATCAAAATAACTTAAAGGTACAAACTTGATTGCAAAATGGTAGTATACAAGCTATAATGTTTGAATGGTTTTAGGGTGTATAAGCACAAATTGAATAGTTAAGATCTATGCATAAGAATACATACCTGGAAAGTCAATTAAGCATGCAGTGAAACATGACACATATATGTGTGCATGATTGTATATTTATATGATTGAACAACTTGGTGATTAACTATGTGTTTATGTATTGCATTACGACAGACGCATAAGGTGATCGTCAACATCCAGGCATTACTGGAACATCGAGGCAATAATATTTTTGGAGTCAACTTAGATGTGTAAACTCACTTATATGTACTTCTTTGTGAATTGTGTGCTTAATATGAAATGTGTGTATAACTGATTGATAGATGTCGAACTTAGGTATGAGGAATTAGTTATATGGCATGAGCACATCAAAATGAAAGGTAATGAAAATATAGCATATAAAATGATGCATCTCATCATATTGAAATGTATGATCAGATAAAGGAGTTGTGATCAGAGTGACCAACGTGAGAAAAGAGCTTTGAGCTCAGAATTATGAAAAAGAGCCTCTGGCTTCAATAGTATGGACTTGGTATCCACAATAGGTATGGGCCAGCCATGAACTCGATACCCACAATGGGTATGAGATAGCAAATTGTGTTGATAAGCAATTGGTTACAACAAAACAAAATAAAAATGAAAACACATGAGCATTTACATATGTATCCCTACATGCATCATATGATTAAATTGAAATGATTTATTAAATTGCTTTGAAATAGTGAAATACAACTAAAGTCAATGGAGAATGTGATGTGATATGTAATACTAGTTTATGTGATGTACTTATTGAAGTTTGATAAATTGTGATACAACTTGTCTTTATGATTTGACTGTGTGAGTGCATCGATGATGGTTCACTCACTAAGTTCGCAAACTCGTCAAAATTGTAACATTTTTTCAGGTTCAGGGGAGTTCTAACTACTAAGCGATCTAGTAAAATTTTAATACTTACATTTTGGGGACGGAAATGACTCAAAGGTCTGATCACTGAATCTGTAGAGTCTAGTTAGAGTCTTTTGCATTAGCATCCCATATCATGTTACACATTTTTATACTAAGATTAAACTTTGAACTGTTGTGTAATGTATATGTGGATTCTGAATTATAATGACTTATGTGACTTTATATGTTTGTGAAAAAAATGGGGAGAAATGAATGTTTTGAATGCTTATGATATGTTTAACGATTCAGATTGAGTTAATTTGATTGTCTTAATGTATCATTTTCGTAGTGTATGTTATCGAATATCCTCTAGTATGTTTGGGCTTATGCTTTATAGGAGTGGTATGTTACAAATTAAGTTCAAATACTTACTAAACCTAAATGGGTAAAAGATATAAAACCAAAGTATTATGTACCATGTTACCCTGTGAAGTTTGAGAATAACCTACATCATTAGATACATCATAATAAAAAAAAAAACTTTATTGTCTATAACTCCAAAATTCTATATCCTCTTTTTTTTAGTTGAGCGTATAAGCTTTAATGTGGTTCGGATAACTTACAAAATAATAAAGAGTAAAATGAGATTATAATTTATTTTTATAAGGATTATATAGAAGTACCTTGACAGGATAATCCCATTCTAAAAAATGAGTGAGATTGGGTCTTCAGCCTTTTCACAACTCAAATGATTTTTTAAGAACTAGTTTGTTTGAGACTTTGTTTAGAATGGATTAAGAAGACTTAATAGCCTCACCTTAACACTACTACAGAAGTTTAGTCCTGTTCTCATCATACTTTTCAAGGTATAATTATGCTTTTCAACCACATTATTATATTATGTATTATTTACTACAATAAACTGAGTTACTATTTTATAAGATTATAAGCATTTCATGAACATACCTTGTCCTTATCTACCCTAATACTTGTCTCTACGATCAAATTGTAGATATAATCCTTTTTATAATTTAAATTAACTAATTTTTAGGACGATACTGATTTTGTGTATTTGAAAAATGTTTTAGATAGGATTCTTGAAATAGTCGGTGGTTGACAGGGTAATCCTTATTTTGCTTTCTATTTATATGTTGAATAAGATGTTGAATGTTCAATTAACTAAAATATTTTCTACAACTTTTGATCGACATGTACAAAAGTTATTAAAAGCAACATAAGATCTTTTTTTATATTTTTAACGTACAAAACTTTTAATGGATAAGAGAGTTTGACTATCTATGAAAACTTATTCACATAATTGCAATGAAGATAACATTTATTTATAGTAACTTTATTAAAATTTTCCTTTACATGTTTATTAAAAATATGACTCCCATTAATAATTTTGGATTTTCTACTATTTAAATTTGAATTACATACAATTGTTACTAATAATTTAAAACCAAAACTAGTTTTATTGATTGCTAAATAAAATTATTAATAATTAGCTAGCATTAAATGAAGTTGTTTCCTCTCAGCACAATCTCATCTAATAACTAAGATAAAAGTTTATTATACAATATCTTCTCTTTATACTAAATAAAAAAAGGTTGAAAAAATAAATACGTCATCTTAATAAACATACAAAAATAAAATCATTTAATTATTTGACATAATATTTATTAGTTATTTGATACTTATAACAATAAAGGCGAACCTTGGAGCTGCTCGTAAGGTTACTCTTTTATGACCAGAATGTTACGGGTTCGATTACATCGTCATTGATGATTTTGATAGATAACTAATAGAAGTTGAAAGTTTTGTATTTTAAATTTAAGTTACAAAGACTTTATGACTATCGTAAAAGTATACAGCTAAGGGACCGTTTGGTTCCACTTTTATTTTTCTGTTGTTGTTTTTGGTTTCTATTTCTTGTTTTTGGTTTTTGTTTTTTTCCTAAAAAAAATGAAAAACATGTTTGGTTGAGATTTGTAATATAAAAATTGAAAATAAAAACTTGTTTGGTTGAGATTTCTAATAAACTTATTATTATTATTATTATTATTATTATTATTATTTATTGTTAATAATATTAATAATTAAATAATATTAATTATTATTATTATTATTATTAATTATTGTTATAAATTTTCTCAGTGTTTGGAATACCGTATAGTACCGGCCGGTACCGGCTGAAAACCGATACTGGTACTCCTTAAAAAATTCCGATGGAAAATTCCGGTCGGTACTGGCCGGAATCAAAAATTCCGGAAAATATCGGACCATTCTGCAAAAAAATGAACTTTTTCAGGGACCATTTTGCAAAAAATCAAACATTAACCCCAAAAAAATCTAACCCCCCGACTCTCTCACTCACCTCTATCAACTCTCCCTCTCAGATTTCATCTCTCCCTCCAACGTTCACCGTCGCCGATCACTCACTGCCACCAGGCCGCTGCGTTATTGCTTACAACCACCGCCATCGCATCCTGCTACCATGCCACCGTCGGACCTGCCAGTGAAAGAGATGAAGTTCATGCTCCACGGGAGGAGATGAAAGAAGGTAAGAGCTCAAAGAGAGATGAAAAGAAAAACATGGAGTTTTCAACCATCAAAAGTGTCGGCAGTTGCTTCCTCTCCAAAACAAGGTTTAGGTTTTCACTTTTCTTTTTAGCTAAAAACAAAATAACCCTCTCTTTTTCGTATATAATCCACTTCTTGAAAAAGTGAAGTGGTCCAAGTGTCCAACCAAATACAAAAGAGGAGTCTAATATACAAAAAAAAAAAAAGGATTTCGTGAATAACCCAATCACATATATATCATACTTTTTTTTTGTCATATGTATCAAAATTAAAGCACGTGTATATGACACTTCGATTCTTTTTTTTT
>JANVCQ010000005.1:45988069-45998109 GCA_025531925.1 Erythroxylum plowmanianum | reverse complement strand
ACTCGTTTCTGGCTTGACCCCTGGTTAGGCGGCATTGGACCGCTTCTCTCTCACACTACCCATCCTATACCCGAGCGGTCTCTTCATTACAGCACGCATCGGTATGTGGAAGCCACAGGTAGTTGGAACTGGGACATTTTGCGCTCCTATCTTCCCGAGTCGATTTGTCACCTTATTGCGGGCACCTTCCCCCCCAAGCCTTATCTCGGGCAGGATACAATGATCTGGGGGCCATCAGGCACTGGCTTTTTCACTGTAGCTTCGACCTATTCTATGATCATGGGCCATACTGAGTCATCGTCTGATACTCTTTGGCCTACTCTCTGGAAATGGCCCGGTCCTCAACGCATACGCGCCTTCCTCTGGTTGCTGGCTCAGGAGCGTCTTCTCACCAACCATTATCGGTTGCACAGACACTTGACTACTGACAACTCCTGCTCGCACTGCCCTGCGGACGAAACTCCCCTCCATGCTATTCGTGACTGCTTTCGTGCGCGCCAAATGTGGGATTCTCTACCCCTGGCTCTCTCCACCACGGACTTTTATTCTATACCGCTTCATCAGTGGCTCCTGACCAACCTACACCATCATCGGCGCGTACAGGGACACGATTGGCCGATCCTTTTTGACATTACGTGCTGGTTCCTCTGGTCTTGGAGGAACAAATCTATCTTTGATGCTCATTTCACTTGGCCTTTGTCTCCTCACATGCTTATCTTCTCCTTTGCATATCAGATCCAGCAGGCTTCCGTGAGGCAGCATCAAGCAGGCCTGGGCCCCTCTCCTCGTCATCAGCAACTCATTGGGTGGCGTCCACCGCCTCCGGGTTGGGTCAAGCTTAACACAGACGGAGCGTGCAATCGCTCCCATCGATCAGCTACGGCCGGAGGCATTTTGCGAGATGAGGACGGCAACTGGCTTGGGAGTTTCTCGCAGAATCTCGGTTGGTGTGAACCACTGATGGCTGAACTTTGGGGTGTTTATACAGGGTTGTCGTTAGCTTGGGACAGGGGCTTTCGTCGGATTGAACTTGAGATAGATTACATGGCTGCGTACCATCTCATTTCGACAGCAGAGCTTCGTGCTCAGACTTCCCACCCCATTGTCACAAGTATACACGAACTCCTCACGCGAAATTGGTCTGTTGTTCATCGTCACGTTTATCGAGAGAGCAATAGATGTGTGGACTGGCTCGCCACTCATGCAGTACCTCCGACTGTCGGTCTTACTTTTTTTGATTTTACACTCATCGGGTGTCACTGTATCCTTTTAGAAGATTTATCGGGGCTCTGTACCCCCATATTAGTTTTGTAACTCTGTTATTTCTTTCCCTTTAATTAAAAAAAAAAGATTCATTTTCATCTTCTAACCAAATATAAATAAAGATTCATTTTCCATAATCATCGTCTGTCATGTCCCACATGCGATGCGACACGCTGCACCACACCAACAAGGACAATACCTGAAATGTGTACCAATACATTTCGGAAATGTGTCTCAGAAGTTTTATGTCTAGCTTTACCTATGTTTGCTACGTGTACATTTTTGTACAACAAGTTGCCACCAATCAGTAATAGGCAAGTTCCAATCCTAGATCTCCACGTGTCATCTTTAATTTTTTTATAGTGCCATGTAATCCTACATTTAATCTGCTAGAAAATCATGTCTTGTCTTGACATAACTCACTTGATCTAATGCCACGTGTTTTGCTTCAATCTTCTTCGGCTCAGTTCAAAGTCTCGTAAGAAAGTAGAGTCTGAATAGGTGCTGAGATCTGAGTAGTTAAATAGCTTGTAATTATTGGGATATTTTCTAAATTCATTACTAAAAGGAGACACCCTTGTGTGCTTAGTTCTAGTTGTCTTAATCAATTCTGTACTGACCAGCTGTTTTTTAACTACGAATGCAGCCCAATTTTCTTTGATGGTCATAGTCTGTAACATGTTCTGTCTACAGCAATGACATATGTTTCTGAGATGTTGCTGTCTTATATATGTATAATTGAGTATGAAATTTCACATAGCTTCAAAGCAATTAATCAAAGTTACCTCAGCAGTTTTTCTGAGCAGAGCGCCATTTAATGTTCTGCTTGGTTACCGAGAAAAACATATGGAAAAAAAATTTGAAATCTCAAAGAGTTGAATTCATGATGAGATATCCAAAATCCCATATCACTACAAGAAATTGTATGAAAAAACAAACTTAGCGTAACCGTTTCACGTAATCAATCGACCGTGGTGAGAATTTAGTGGCTCATCCACGAGACGATAGGATTTGGGAAGGGCATTCACGAGAGTGAGGTGAGTTTGAAGAGAGGGTGAATTTTGGTGATCCAATCAATTTCCAACCTGTTTAAGTAAATATCTAATGTGCTCACCCGACACATAAGTTCTTTTTGAAGGAAAAGCTATGTGCTTTTGGAATTTGCTTGCTCCTATCAGTTGGACTTGAGTAGGATGAAAAAGGATATATAACTTTGACAAAAATGACGTTACGCAGAATATATCACTTATGAGCGATTCGTTAAATTACGTAAGTGGCGTATATCGTCTAAATTTTTTTCCCATATTTTAAAATTTATAATAAAAAGTAGATACGTCGCTAAAAAATTTTTAAATTATAGTCTAGTAAAACAATAACTTAAATTGTAATACAAAATTAAAATTTTATAAAGAAGACGAGGGTCCAAAAGCTTGTCAGTTGAGTATACAAATATCTTTGTGATGTTATTATAACTAGGAATATCTTGTTCAACCACAAATCATATCAGGATTCTATCTGTGCTGATAAGTACATTTCAAAACGTGTGCGATGTTCTTGGTGCATTAAGTGCATGTCCAGTGTTGTGTCGTAGCTAGGGCATAATGTCTAGTGCAGTAAGGACATGGAGAACACGATAGTCTTCTAGATAACCTTGTTCAATATCTGGAGTTGCTTGTCACGATGTTCTTGTGGGTGCTACACTTACCCTGACATGTCCATTGATCCTTGTACACTTCTTGTTATCGTGTCGAAAATCAAGTAGACGTGTTTTTTAAGTCCCATGTTTAGTATATAGATCACAAGGAGCACAGCAACAAGATGGGTGAAGAGTTCTATTTTTGGAATCACGATAGATATCAATTTAATTTCTTGCAAACATCTTAAAGATATTTGTTTCTAATAATATAAGTATTTTATATTTTAACTCATTTTAGTAGGTTCAGTTTCGTAAATTGAGCACAGGGATAAAAATTAACCGCTTTATCAGCTTAAATTCAAGTGTTTTCATGAGTCAAGCTTAAGTTCGGACCGACTTGAAGTTTAATTATTCTAAGCAAAATAATATTGTTTTGTTTAGAAGAATTAATATTTAAATAGGCCTGCTCAGACCTAGAATTAATTAAAAGAAAACATTATTTTGTACTTTTAATTTTTTAAAAATTTATTTTAAAAAATAGGTTAAGCCCTGAATTTAATTTAAAAAAGATGTTATTTTAGACTCCTAATTTTAAAAAATTTATTTTAAAAAATTGACAAAATTGATTGAGCATAATGAATATTTGATTTCTGCAATGTTACTTTTTCACGAATTCTTTTTGACTGATCTTTTCAACTTTTCTCAGTACAGAAAGAAAATATACAAAAAGATGACGTTCCTCATTTCCATGCACCACAATTATCATATCTTCCACAGTTCCTTCTTCAGGAATGGAAAAGGTGTAGTGGGGAGAAAAAGAACCCGAGGTCACAAAAGACCTGGATTTTTCAGAAACCATTTAATTATAAAACTTTTGGTACCTTTGTTGAAAAGGGCATTCAGCACTTTTTAGAGGATTGAAACTGATAATGATGAAACTGATAATGATGTTTCTCATCAGTCCACTGATTTTGGATTAAAAAAAAGACTGATGCTTGACCCCAATAGAATAACTTAGGAGTTTTGCTTGGCTAGCTGCCAAGCCACTTCAAAGTAGTTATAAAATTGAGAAATTATTTATAATTTTTTAAAAATAATACAAAATAATATCTGATTCTATATCAAATTAGTACTAAAATTAGTATAACTTTTAATATATGTCTTAAACAATAGATCGGAACTTAAACCCGTATGACAAGATGCTAATACAAAATAATATCTGATTCTATATCAAATTAGTACTAAAATTAGTATAACTTTTAATATATGTTTTAAACAATAGATCGGAACTTAAACCCGTATGACAAGATGCTTAAAGTTTAAATAGCTCAATCGATTTTTTATCGTCATAAAATTGACTAAAGATTGAATAAAGTCAAAGAATTTGAAATATATTTGAAAGAGGTTATCCTTATTCATCGAAAATTTTGAAGTTTAATTAAAAAATAATTATTAAATAAAAATTAATTAATATATTTTAGTTTATAGAAACTTATTAATTTATAAAAGTTAACCGATTTATTAATAAACTTGATTTTTAATTTTTTCTTTATTTTAATAAAATAAAAATTTTAATTAGTAAGAAGGACTATTGATAACCACTTCAACTGTTGTCAATAGTCCTTCTTACTAATTAAAACTTTTATTTTATTAGAATAAAGAAAAATAATTGTTAAAAATCAAGTTTATTAATAAATTGGTTAATTTTTATAAATTAATAAATTCTTATAAACTAAAATATAACAATTAATTTTTATTTAATAATTATTTTGTCAATTAAACTTCAAATTTTTGACGAATAAAGATAATCTCTTTCAATTATACTTCAAATTCTTTGACCTTATTCAATCTTTAGTAGATTTTATGATGATCAAATACCGATTGAACTATTTAAACTTTAAATTTCTTGTCATACCGATTTAACTTCCGGTCTGATGTTTAAAATATCGATTAAAAGTTGTACTAATTTGATATAGAATCGAATATTATTTTGAATTTATTTTCAAAAATTATAAATTAATTTCTCAATTTTTATAAAATTAAAATTTAATTCTTTATTATAATTATAATTAAAATTTGATTTAAAAATTAATTTATTAAATGAACATTAAAATAATTTATTTTTGGGCATAATAACAAAATATTTAATAAAAATTTAAAATTTCAAACTTATTTAATATTTTTCGATATTCCAATGTACGAACTGGTATGACTAGTACAACTCGAAATTATGTAGTATATTCTAATACAATGCAAGAGAATTTTGTATAGAATTCTAGTTGGTACGATACATTAATTCCATTTTTTTTACACGCGAAATATTTTAGGAGAGTCTCAATTATAGAAAAATACTTCTAAGTAATTCATATTCAGATTAATTCTCACTCAAATCAAGTAGATCTCTTGTAAGAATTAAAGCTCTGGTCCTAAATTTTAAACAGCTACATATATAAGAGGGTTTAATCCTACGACCTCGCTTAATTCAAAAGAACCCCTTATTAACTCCCTGGCGCTTGCCATCAAATCAGCTCAATAGATTTGATCAGATGGTAGAAATAGTTTGAAGAAGAAAATTATAGAAGGAAACAGGAGTCCCTGTTTTCTCATGATGTCTCAATTTGATATAGCAGAAAACTTCAGAGGATTCATCAGAACTTACAATAAAAAACCTCAACTTGATGTGTACTCAAGCTGCAAAATAAAATTGTAATGCTCATTTCGGAATAAACAGCTCTTGATCCCTACAAACTGCAAACTCTGAAGAATCACTTGCAGATTTTCTTGGACTAAACAGTTCCTGAGACTTTTTACAATGAGCAATGGCTCCCTCAATTGGATTCTCAATCTCTGAGTTTGCATTGCCACTTCTCTTGAGAAAATGTAGATCTTGGAAGCCATTGGAACTGAATGAAAATGATGACGCTGTGGACAAAGAACCAGAAGAAGATGTGGACGAAGAACCAGAAGATTTATTATTATGCCATTGAATCGCTCCAGAGAAAGACCTCCTTTGATTGACGAAGAAACCATCCTCAATCATATCTCTCTCTATACTTTTCTTTAGAGTACTACACTTCTTGTATCTCTCATTATCAATTCTGCCAAAAGGGTGCCTCTTTGCTCCCTTGACGCAATTGCTCAAGCAAACCTTACTTTTGGAATCACTCTCTGCATTGTGAGCTGGTTTAGAACACGAGTCGTCGGTACATCCAGATTTGCGAAACAATGACTTGAGATACGCACTTGAAGCTTTGAGCTTTTGACGAAAAGTTAATTGCTTGAGCTTCTTGGTCCATGACTTCTTTGGTTGATCTCCAATGAAACTGTTGATTTCAGAAGACCATTCAAAGCAATAGTCGTCTACGTTGAGCTCACTACTGACTCTGCTCGACTCTGAGGTTGAGATGTTGCAGAACTCCAGTGGAGTGTTGGAGCTACTCAGAGGCTTAATGGAGCTAGTAATGAAGGAAAGGGGATAGCTTTCTATAAAGGGTTCTTGAGATTTGCTCTCAAAGGTAGTAGTTATGGGGTTTTGAAGGAGTTTTTGAACCATTTGTAATCTAGAAGGAAGAAAAAGAGGAAGGAGTTTTCCCTTGTAGAAGAGTTCATCAGCTGGAGAAGCATAGGTTTCTCTGTCATGAGACTGTGAAGACATTTGGAACTCAAACTCTCTGCTCTGTGGTGGAGATCTAATGGAGTAACAAATGAAGTTCGATGAAGCAGAAGAGCTTACTTCAATGTCAATGTACTCATCTTCTGCAAACATGCAAGAAGACTGATTTGTGGCCATCTCTCAGCTAATCTATACTCTTCTTCTCTCTAAACCTGCTTCAACGGCTATAAAGTGTTGTGTATATGTATGCATGTGCAGATGCTTATGGGGAGGTGAGCTTGGTGGAGAAGGAAGAGGGCAGAGCATCATTTAAAGTGAAGATGGTTCCAAGGTAGAAAATTAAAAACATTTTATTGCAAGGAATTTGTCAGATTTTCAACTTTTCTTTAACAAAAAAGCTCCTGAATGGTTCCAAACAATAGCATGCAGAAAGATTATCTATTTTTTCTGTTTTGTCACATGAAAATGTATGTTTCATTTTTCATTTTAGTGACCACATGATGTTTGTATTGCTTGTTTTAATCAATTTCCTAAGAAGCCATCATCTGTATTTAGGCTATTGATAGAGTATAGCATGGAAACACCTAGATTCCCTTTAGTCTCAGTCTTCAACAACAATGGCAAAATTTGATTACCATATTGAGGTAAGTGACAAACACTTGACACTTAAGGAAATTATGTACTAAGTTTGAACAGTCTTATCAACATTTCAATAATGCATAACCAGTACTTCTGATTCAAAAGATTGTTGGTTTGAGTCATAAGTTGCTATTCAATTTAATTTATCTCAAAAAGAATGAGTAATTAAGAAATATCATGTATTTATATATTGTATGCATTAAGCGATTTATTCTTCAAAAATTTATAAATATGTATTGTATTACATAAATTTATATGCTTAGTTATACGTTTTTATTGATATTTTGTATTATTATTAATTTGCATTACAAGTGAATTTATTAGAAATAACATCTTTATTATGTAAGTATAAGATTACATACTACTGAACTTTTTAAATCTCGCATGTCAATAAAACTTTTATTTTGTGAAGTTGTATATGCTCATAGAGATCATATTAAAATAATAATAATAATGCATGGACAGTATAGATGAGTATTAAGACTTTGCTGGAGCTAGAAGCTAGCTCATTGCCCTTTGACTCATTTATCCAATGCTCATTTAGTACCTTGAATGTAAAAGAGTGTCTGTGCAGAAAAGTAAGAAACCTTCCCCCAACATGAAGATGTGATAGTGAAGTTTGTTTTTCTTGAGAGTTAGATTTTCATACCCAACATGTTCAAAAAGTTGTCATGAATATGATAGTAACTATGCAATATAAATAGATCAAGACAAGCATGGGGCCTATTCCCATATAGTGGGTTCACAATCTGCAAAAGATAGTGTATATCTACTTGGGAAATGGGAATCCTCAATAGATCCAGCTTTGCACTTGAGTATTATCATGTACTCGTACATGTTTCCAAGGACTTGTGCATGTACTCTTCATTGCTAAGTATTTCACAGCATATTTTCAGAAGAAGAAGACTACAGATGGATGTTCCTGAAAGAAGGCATGTGTAATATTCCAAGAACTATAGTTGGTTTCATAACTCAATTGAGTACAGTATAGAACAGTTCCCCTGTTAGTTTTCAGTAACATCCACAAGCTTCTCTGCAGCAAAAGTTCAAAAAATTTTGAAACATGCTAGCCCATATTTCAAAGCCTGTTCTTTTGCACTCAGAATTCAATAATGGACACATGCACAGAGACAGAGGCAGAGACAGAGAGGAAAAAGAGAGAGATCCATACTGTTCAATAGTCTTATATTTTATAAAGAAACTGTTGATGGCCTATCACTTGTGGCTATGATGTCCCATTTGACCTGGTCAACATTGTTCCTTTAGCTATTCCTGGGACTTCTAACATCATGTTGTTGACTTCATTAGGAACAAAGCAAAAAGTTTCAAAACGTGATTAAACAAAGTACTTTTTATAAGATGTTTAACCTAACCTGAATATTAGTGAAATTTTCAGTAACTACTTTTTAGGTGTGAATTCAATAAATTATTAGATGCACTCAATATTCAGCAAATCACTTGTTTTATTAAATTACTTAATTTACTGCTAAAAAAAAGATGACAGTATTTTATAATATTTAAAAAATTGGATAAAAATTAAATCAAATAAGAGATGTAAGATTTAAACAGTTCAATCTGTATTAGAATATCATAAAATCGATATAAAATAAAAACTGAACAAATTTGAAATAATATTAAAAAAGAAACCATCTTTATTTGTCAAATAAGTAAAATTTTAATTTAAAAAATTGTTAAATAAAAATTGTATTTTATTTTATAAAATTGATTAGTTTATAAAAACTCACTAATTAATTAATAAATAGTAATCGATAACCTTTTGAAGTGTTATCCAATTCTTATTATGTGCCGGCAGCTTTGATGAGTCCATTTTTATCAACCAAAGGACGAGATATGCTGATACAAAGTAAGAATTGAGTAAGCGACACAGCAAATCTAATCTCTTTGAAGTGCGATATGTATAAACCTTAAACTGAAGTTTCAGTACTTTAATATTCAGGGATGAATGATTGTACCCTCCAGAAGGACTTCAAGACTCGTTCTTTTTAATTTCTTTCCAATGGTTAAAAAGCTTCCACTAGCATTAGCAGATAACTTTGGAAAAACTTGTCTGAAGTCAGAGAAGGCAATCCAAAAGTACAAGATTACACAGGCCAAGGTAAAGGGTAAAATACTAAAATGAGGACATGGGGGAAGTAAAAGTCTTTCAATCTTGTATCCATTGACCAAGTAAGAGAGTAACATGTACCTAAAAACCAGGAAGCCCACTGAAACAGTAAGGTGGCAGAAATTTGGCACTGACTGAGCTGAAAGTGTCTACGTTTCATCATCAAAGAAGAGAGAATGTACACAGTAAATGCCTAACAACTGACGTTACCATGTAGCCGTGTAGCAACTTTTGTAGTGGATACCCACTGAAGTTGCAGCTGTCGAGGTGTAATTCGTATTCATCAAAGACATAGACAGAATCCAGTATCATTACAATAACAGTGGCAAAAAATAGAAGATAAGAAGAGGTAATTAGAACTTCTTTTTGTTTATATTATGAAAAATCCTGAGTCAGACACATTACTGGACATTCAAATATACTTCTCCTTGTTGTACTTGGCTCATCTTCCTGGTTTTAAGATGATATGCTTTTCCACATCAATGAGGTTTATATGTCTCGGACCTTTCGGCCAGGCTGGACTGGCCCCCCAAATCCGAACCTTGCCGGAAGTCTGGTGCAAAAATGCCAACCCTTTTAGCTCATCAGTGTGACAGTGTCTCTATTTCCAAAGCCCGCATAGAAAGGATTGCGTCATGGTAAGCACGCATAGTAAGTGGTTTGCTCAAAAGTTCCAGTTCATATCAGATTACCTCTAGGCTTGCAATTTTAAACTCGAAACCAAAGTTACAGGAGGGTTAGCTAGAATTATACCAGAGCATTGT
>JANVCQ010000005.1:45889118-45917269 GCA_025531925.1 Erythroxylum plowmanianum | reverse complement strand
GGGTGAAACCCATTTTACGGCCTAACAGCTTAATCACGATTGCCTGAGCCCAAACAGTATCCATTTTGGAGCGGAAGGTAACAGACAAATCAATGCCCAATCCATGAGGACCCTGAACCAGGGTGATGTCACCCTCCTCTAGGTCTATGGGGGACTCCTCAGGCCAAGTAAGATTTGGAACTGGGTTGGTCGGATTAGTCGTGCCTATAACCGCAGCACTGTAGCTAGGGGGTGGAGGTGCGGGGGGATCGATGGGAGGAGGGTCTTCTTCCCTCTCCCGCACTCTGACTTTTTTGACTGTGTGGGTAGAGGAGGACATGGCAGTGGAGAAGGGAACGATGGCCGGAGAGGCCCAAAGGACAGGGGTGATGGTTTCACTGAGCAAAGTTACTGTAGCACAGAGCAAAGTTACTGTAGCACAGAGCAAAGTTACTGTTCAGTTCTTATACACCAATTTTAGTTCGCAATCTCATTCTTACGGAATCAAGCCCATTTGTCAAGTTTGAACTACTTAATGACAACTAAGTAAGATCAGGGCTAGCATAGGTATCTACCTAGGGTTTATCTTTATAAATGATAAAATAGGACTTATTTTTATCCTTTAAAAAATAAAATGAAACAAATAGATCCTACTCTTGACTTCATAAAGAACAACAAAAAGGACCTATATTTTTTATTTTTATTCTATATGAGGGCCCAAAAATAAGCAAAAATAGGATTTTTTTTACTTTACCCAGGGCCTATAAAATATTAAGAACGGCCTGAGTAAGATTTGGACTATACTACTAATGTTTTGTTCTTGTTCGTCTTTTTACTAGTTATCCTGATCTTGTTCTTGTCTTCTCCGTTTCCCTGTACAATTAGTTGCAGACCAATTCCAAGGACATTCTTCCTCCATCTATTGGTTTTGCTATAAGTTTTTCTAATTCTTAATAATCAAACATTAAAGATATAAATTATACATATATCATTCGTGCTTATTCAGATTTTGAATATAATAATAACCACACAAATGAAGCAAATAAATCACTTACCTTGAGCAAAATTTGTCGTAATGTAGAGAAGAAAACTTTTATCGACAAAATAGTTTTTCTCTCTTGACCCTCTTTCTATGTGATAACTTGATGGATAGCTCAATGCACAAAATAACTATTCTTTATATATTTGTGTTTTGTCTATATTTGATTAGGGTAAAGAGATGACTAGTTTATATACATTTCTTTATTGACATTAGATCTTATTCGTCCATCAAGTACTAAATTAACGATTAAGATTTAATATAATATTAAACTAAGAAAACCCTAAATCAAGTTTACTATGGGCTTATAGAAAATCTAGGCCACAACATTAGGCCATATTACTTATGTTATCCCACTTGGTCTGATATTTCATCGTTACATTTAATAGTATAACATAAGGCTAGCAAGAATTAAATATTATAAATTTTTAACATCATAAGCACCTCAACACAACAAATCACATAATGTGGGTTATGACGAACATACACAGTATAGTCATATACTCCCTTTTATATACCATTACATTAAGAACTTATTATGTTTAGGTTCATAAGTTGTATATAAACAACATACAGTTCACATATTTGTTATGAAATATATACATATTTCTTATTCAAACCATCATGTATACATAAACATAATGAATAAGAAATATACATAAACATAATAATAAGAAATATAAAATTCAAAAACATATTATTATTGAGCTCAAGAGTGTTAAAACATTATCGTCAAACATTATTATTAATCATCAATACAACCCAGACTCATCCTAAGCATATGTTCTTTAAATGTCTTTGATTGTAAACCTTTAGTTAGAAGATCTGCTACCATGAGATCCGTCTTAATATGTTTTACATGCGCTCTTTGTTTATGAATATCTTCTTTAACAACAAAATACTTTAATTCCATGTGTTTTGCGCCTTTGGAGTATTTGTCATTTTTAGAGAAGAAAAATGCTTGAGAATTATCACAATAAATTTTCAACAGCTTGTTTACTGTGTCAACCACAGCAAGTCCTGAATAAAGTTTCGCAACCATAATGCATGAATTGTAGCCTCATAACAAGCTATAAATTCCGCTTCCAAGGTGGATGAAGTAATGACAGACTATTTGGCACTTTTTCATAAGATTGCTCCTTCAACTAATAGGAACAAATAGCCAAATGTTGACTTTCGACTATCAACACACCTGGTAACATCTGGATCTGAATATCTAATCACTTCTAAATGATTAGACTTTTTATAAGTGAGCATGTAATTCTTTGTTCCTTTAAGATATCTCATCACTTTGTTTGCAGCCTTCTGATGATCAATACCAGGATTACTTTGATATCTGCCCAGCATCCCTACTGTAAAATTGATGTCGAGACTGGTATAAGTTTATAGGTATATTGAAATGCCCACAACAGAAGCATATGAGATTGTTTCTATTTCCTTATTTTTCACATCATTCTTTGGACATTATATAAGACTAAACTTATCTCCTTCTCATGTTAAATTTCTCAAGAATTTTCTTAATATAGGCTTTTTGAGACAATCCTAATAAACTTTCTAATCTTTTACGGAATATTGAAATTCCAATCATATAGGATGTCCCTCCCATATCTTTCATTTCAAAATTTTTAGAAATAAATTCTTTAGTCTTATGCAACAAACCAAAGTCATTAGCAGCAAGCAAAATGTCATCAATATAAAAAACTAGAAATATAAACTTACTCACACTGATCTTTTGGTAATTACACTGATCAACAATGATTTCCTCAAAACTAAAGGAAGTAATAGTATTATTGAACTTAATATACCATTGCCTGGAAGCTTGTTTAAGTCCATATGTTGACTTCTTCAATGTACATACCATACTTTCTTTACCTTCAATGGAAAAACCTTCAAGTTGATCCATGTAAACTTCCTCCTCAAGATCCTAATTCAAAAAGGTTGTTTTCACATCCATCTAATGTAGCTCTAAATCAAACTGAGTCATCAATGCTAAAATTATTCTCAATGAATCCATCTTTGAGATAGGTGAAAAAACCTCCTTATAATAAATGTCATCTTTCTGAGTGTAACATTTGGCAACAAGCCTAGCTTTATATTTTTCAGCATTGCCATTCGAGTAGCGTTTGGTCTTAAAGACCCATTTATAGCCAACTCTTTTAGAACTTTTTGCCAAGTCTATAAGATCCCAAACATTGAATTGAGTCATTGATTTCAACTATTCTTTCATAACTTCAATCCATCTTTCAGACTTATCACTACCTATAGCTTATGAAAACAAAATAGGATCATTATTAATGCCACAATCACAATCCAACTCTTGCAAATAAACCACATAATCACTAGAAATAGCCAACCTTCTAACCCTTACAGGTTTATTTAAAGCTATAACAACTGGTTCATTTGCATGAGCTGGTGGTAAGTTAGGTCTTTCATAGAGTGCTTCTTCATTATTTAAATGTTGATATTGATTATTTTGATCTTTTAACAACATTTTTTTGTAGTTGTGGGTTTACAAACACATATGGGTAATAGAACATCAACCCTTATTTCATTAATATCCACAAATTGATTTTCATCATTTCCATTGACCTCGTCATTCTCTAAAAATTTGGCATTGGTTGTTTCAACAAATCTAGAACTTGGTTTGAAAAGTAAAATATGTACCCTTTAGATTTCTTTGGGTAACCAATAAAGTAACCACTAACTGTTTGAGAATCTAATTTTCTTTCATATGGATTATAGATACGTGCTTCTGTTGGACAACTTCAAACATGCAGGTGTCTTAAACTAGGTTTCTTTCTAGTCCATAACTCGAAAGGAGTTTTAGGAACTGCCTTACTAGGAACCTTATTTAGCAGATACATAGCAGTTTTAAGTGCATACATCCACAAACTTTTGGTTAATGAGGAATTACTCATCATTCTCCTGACCATATCTATTAATGTTCTATTTCGCCTTTCTACCACACCATTTTACGGTGTGCCTGGCATAGTGTATTGTGCATATATACTATGGCTTTCGAGGAACTTAACAAATAGACTAGGATACTGTCCAGATTCATCATACTTTCCACAATACTCACCACCTCTATCAGATTTTATAATTTTCACTTTTTATCTAATTTCCTCTCATCCTCCTTTACAAACACCTTAAGGGTATTTACAACTTGAGATTTTTCATACAACAAAGAAATATATCCATACAGTGAAAAATTATCTATAAAGGTGATGAAGTATTTTTCTCCATTAAAGGACGGAGTGTCAAAAGGTCCGCAAATGTCAGTATTTATTATTTCAAGAAACTGACTGCTTCTCGTAGCTCCTTTCTTGCTATGTTTGGTTTGCTTACTCTTAATGCATTCTACACATAAGCCAAGATCGATAAAAATCTAGATTAAGTATAATCTTATTCTTTACTAATCTTTCCAACCTTTCTTTGGATATATGACTCAAACGTTTATGCCACAAGTAAACAAAATGTTCATTCACCAAACTATGTTTTATTCCAATATTATGATTGACAATAAATAAGGATTCAGAAAAAAAACATCATCAAGTTTCAATTTATAAAAATCATTTATAAGCGTTCCATAACCAATAAAGGAATTATTCTTATACCAATTAAAACAACCATGTCCACTCTTAAAGGTATATCCACTAGTATCAAGTATGGAAATAGAAATTAAATTTCTACAAATTGGAGGTACATAGAGAGTGTTCATTAGATCCAAGTGAAGCCCAGTATCTGTAAGTCCCTAAAGCTTCAATTTGGGCCTTCATTCGGTTTCCTATAAACAGAAAGTTGCTAGTTGGGCTTATAGTTTGAATTGTAAAAAATCTCTACATAATATTGGAAACATGAGAAGTGACACTATAATCAAACCACCAAGTATTAGAAGGAACTTCAGATAAGTTTAATTCAAAGCAAATAGAAACATAATGTATATATTTCTTTTCAAACCAAGCCTTACGTTTCAAACAATCTTTCTAATAATGTCCTTCTTTCTTGCTGAAGTGGCATTTATCTAACTTTTGTCCCTTCTTTTCACGTTCGGTAACTTGTGGAACTTTAACAAGTCCTTTCTTAAAATTCTTAGCTTTTGGTTAGAGTTTCTTTCCAGCTTATTGACCCACTGGGTTAATAGAATGAACTTTTTGTTTCTTTAATTTCGCTTCCTCATGAATAAGCTTAGTAGACAATTCATCGATATTTCACTTATCATTCAATGTGTTATAATCGATGCAAAATAGTCCATATTCAATAGGTAGTGAGTTCATGATAAACTACACCAAGAAGGAGTCTTCCATAGCCATACCAGTGTCTTAAGTCTTGCGTGATATTTGTCATATCAAGGACATATTGCTGCATACTCTTTGACCCATCAAACTTCATGGTCGTGAGTTCAGTCATAAGTGTCCCTGTAATTGCCTTATCGATAGAAAGGAACTTATCTTCCACAAGTTTAAGAAAATCTTTAGCATTCTGATTTCCAGTGTTATAAAGAGTAGACTTAATGTTGTTGGTAATCATCATTTGCATAAAGTTCAAACATAACCTGTTAGACCTTGTACATGCCTTATAGTTAGTGACGGAGATACATCATTGGGCCCCCCCAAATTTTAAAAAATTAAATATTTTTATTTTTAATATATATATATATATATATATATATATACACACAAGAACAAAGTTATTTAGGGGCCAGTGGTACATTGGGCTCCCCAAAATTTAAAAAATTAAATATTTAGACCCTCCTATTTTAAATTTCTGACTCCATCACTGCTTATAGTATGCTTTTTCAGTATCTGTACTAGTATCATTGAGGTCATAAGACTTATCCTCTAATAGTGCCAAGTCAAGATCCAAAGCATATAAATGGAAAGTGACTTGTTCACTCCATTAAGAGAAATTCACATAAATGAACAAGATAACAGAAGAAGCTTGAGAGTAAAGGCTAATAACTACAAACATACAAAAGCTCACTAAGTAACAGATTCAGAGAGGAAACACGTACATTAAACATATTGTAGATTTCCTTTAGGTAAAGACAAGAATACATATCATCACCATCATTAAAATGCTATTTAAACTTTTTAAGAAAATTAAATAAACTTTGTCAAATATATCTAGCATCTTTGGATAACTATACATATATGACAACAGTATATCAATTTTCTCCTTTATATTTATTAGTTATAGAACATTGATTTACCTTTGGATAAAGTCCTTAATTTCTATCCACTAATAAAATTTTCATAATAGCATTTCATAAAATTCATAAATTATATGATCACACATTCAAAACTTATTTAACCGCTTTGGTGACTAATAAATTAATTTTAATCATATTGTCATATGTATATAATCATAATTATAATCATAATCATAAGATGAAACTAAAATTAAAAGTTTAATTATAGATTAAAATATTATTAATATAACCAAAACGTAAGAAATCAAAATTTAAAAAAAATTCATTGTCAAAATTCATGGACTAAGGCTGTAATTTTTCGATTGAAAACACAATATTCACGATATAGATATCGACACAAGAGCCGCCCATTGAAAGACGCACAAAGCATTTATCATATAAACAAAATCTCCAATATTCACAATAATATGCAAGCCAGATAGTTCTTTACCCCGCAGTGTCATGCTAAATCTAAGGTTATTTAAGATTTGGTTTCAACTTTCCTCGTAAGTGCTTATGGGAGAGTTCAGTGATATCAGAATCACCAGATTCAGCCTAAATTTGCCCAACGTCATGAGTTTGAATTTTCAAAAGATAACGGGATGCGACTCATAGTTAAGTACCCTATGAACTTGTGTCACTCTCTACACGGTGCTATTAACAAGGAAAGTAATGGCATAAAAGACGTGGGTCTCGTTGCCGTCATTAATAACGTTGTAGTCCTTTCAACTATTTATGCATACACTTTCACTTTTCAAGAAACATGAAGGCGTTAAGCACACCAATGCCTAAGCGTATGCTTCTGCCTAGCCATTGTTTTCATAGTTGTCAAGTTCACACGTTATTATGGAATTTACAAAACCCTAAAATTAATTTTTTGTGAACATCTTAATAAAACAATTATCTATTCAAAATGCTACCCTTTGATATTAAATATAAGTTTTTTCGATTCTTAATAATCAAATATTAAAGATATAAATTATACATATATTATTTGTGTACATTCAAATCTTGAATATAAAAATAACTACATAGATAAAGCAAATAAATTATTTACTTTAAGCAGAATTCGTCATGATATAAAAAAGAAAATTTTTACTCGATCATGAACTAATTTTTCTTTGTTAACCTTGTTTTTTATACAATAGCTTGATGAATAGCTCAATGTACAAAAAACCTATTCTTTTTGTATTTGTGTTTTGTCTATACTTGGTTAGGGTAGAAAAAGAACTGATTTACATACACTTCTTTATTGATATTAAATCTTGTACGTAATCTTGTATGTCAAAATGGGGAAGGAAATTTCGTACGAGCAATATTTGGTCATTTTGTAGGGCATTGTGGTCCAGATGTGATTGAAGTTGTGGCGCTGGGGGAAGCGTTAACTTGTGTCTTGCCTCTTTGTCATAGTCAAGAGGCTTTTTACTCATATGCCCAAAAACTAGTTTATGCTATAAATAGTTTTAATGATAGCTGGGTTGAATTTGGTAGTCATTTTAGAATCTAAACAATTATTAAGAGCTAGATATGAGATCAAGGTCTCTTGAGTTCGTCGGCAAGCCAATGTAGAAGCTCATAATTTAGCAAGGGTCTCACATTTATATGCTAGCCGTTGTAGTTAAGATTTCCCTCCTAACTTCTGATTTAATGATATTGAAATTGACTTTATTTCAAAAAACAATCTTGTACGTCCATCAAATATTAAATTAACGGTTAAGATTTAATATACTATTAAACTGAAAAAACCCTAAATCAAATTTTATATGGGCTTATAGAAAATCTGAGTTACAATGATGGGACATATTTGTTACATCTGCTACTAGCCCACCTGAACTTTTTGATGGAGCCACAAGGTGCACTTCAGTGTCGTGGGCAACGGCAAGTAGGACACCTGCCTAGGGCTCACCATAATAAAGAGCTCATCGTTTAATGTTTTGGTTAATTAGCAATATAAAATCATAAAAAAGGACCTCATCGTTTAATGTTTTAGTTAATAATTATATAAACATATAAATTTAAGTATATTGTCGATTTATTAGAGCTTTTTTTTCACTTACTCAGTTTCTTTATTTTACAATCTAGTCTAAGAGAACAGATTCTTTGCTCACTCCACATAGTTATTACTTTCTGTTCTAATGGCATTTTGTGCAGATCAGATCCTATCAGATTTTTTTTATCTTTCCTTTCCCTTTCACTTGTTTCCCCGAGGTTTCTGGTAAATTTGCAGGGGTTGCAAGAAGAGATAAAATTGGTAGTTACTTATCGACCTTGATAATGAGCCTGAGTGGTATCAGAAACTGAACCCGAAAGAGGTGGTCATAATCTCCACTTTCTGCTAGCGATTTCTTTATTCACTTCACTAAAAATTTCAACTGTCCTACTCCTACTAGTCTCTGTTCTGTTCATAATAACAAAGTTGTTGTGGTAAGTCTTGAGATTATCAGATACATTGACAGCAACTTCGAGGGACCTTCTCTTTTCCCTGACGTAAGATCTTTACGTCCTTGCTTGTTTCTACGTGTTTATATAAAAAGTTTAACAGAATTTATACGTATTTCCATGATAATCCAGGAGCCTGGGAGGAGAGAGTTTTGTGAGGAATTGTTGTCCTTCTGTGACACTTTCACTGACATGATCTGCAATTCCTTCAAAGGAGAGATTACCAGAGAAGCTGGTAAAACTCCTGACTTCTCGTCTATTTTAGAAAGGGATTTGTACATGAATAATGACTGATAAAGTTGCATCAGATCCTGCATTTGATGTACTGGAAACTGCCTTGAGAAAATTTGACGACGGCCCTTTTTTCATTGGCAAGTCTAGCTTGGTAGTGAACTGAACTTTTCGCCTGTTCCGTCATTTATCTCCATTAAAGTAAATGCGGCATCTCCATTGGACTCGTGATGCTTGTAGAGGTGAAATCAACTCTATGCTTTTTCAGGTGGATATAGTTTATATTCCATTTGTTGAACGAGCTCAGATATTCTTATCTGAAGTATGTAAGTACAATGTCACGTCAGGTCGGCCTAAGCTATCCACATGGATTGAGGTACATGTGTGTTTAGTTTGTAATTACAATTCATTCCAAGGCAATGAACAGAGGCCACAAGTTCTGTTGATTATGATTATTCTGTGCAGGAAATGAACCAGGTTGATGCTTATAAGCAAACAAAAAGTGATCGCAGGGAGATCATTGAATTTTACAAGCACCGTTCCCGGTAACTTTCCACAAAGACTTTTTCTATAGATTCATTATGATCTTCACTTAATGATCAATGGAGAATGCATATATTTAATTACAACAGTCTTTGCTTGCAGTCCCAAGAGGAGTGAGCTTGCCATTTCCAGTTCCATTCCAAGTGTACACGAGGAACAAGCAACTTGGTCAAAGGATGAATCTCTAATATGTATCTTTTGATCCACGTATCGTTTGTTTTTAGCAACTTTGGTTGTGAATGGTTTAAAGATTAGACACATTTCAATTTTTCCTTGAAGAGTATTAGTGGAGGTACTTGGTAGATTATGACAGAACCATAGCACACTAACCTGGTTGAAACCTATGAACAGTAAGATCTAGCAACAGGAAGTTAAAGCAAGAGATTATATGGGGTAAAGTTACTAAAGATGCAGAAATGACATATACAGTGATTTATCTGGAGTGGAACAAAATTTGAAGGGAAGGCAGAAAATTAGTACAATGAAAACGAAACTCAGGCCTTCTGTGATGGACATAAATACAAGGATACTATTATATAACTACGATTCTATTTGTAAGCCAATCCTGACGAGAACTCACTTGCAGTTTTAGTATATTAAGCTTACTTCCCTCCCTGGTTTGATTTGTCTTTACACCAATCATCGTTGAGATTTACTGCGCATTGGTGTTCTGGGAGGGGTGCCAGGAGCCAAGCGAGAACTCTGGATATGTTTTGTTTTAGGATCAAATGTCTGGGAAGCAAGGTAGCCCAAAGCTGTGACCACATCAGCTATGGCAGGTCGCAGATTAGGCTGGTCTTGAACACACATGGCTGCAACAGCAATGGCTTGATACAATCCCCTTGGTGGATACTGACCTTGAAGCATCGGATCTGCCATGCTCGAAAACTTACTTCTTTCTTTAAATAAAGGTTTTGCCTGCAATAAAAGCTTAGAGTATATAAGCCACGTTAAAATGAACACATTGGTTCTAAGAAGAACAAGCATATCCTGGAAAAGAATTCCAGAAAGATATGTGAAAAAGCTCACCCAAGCGACAAGATTCTGCTCCCCTGTAGCTTTAGAATGGTCAATCGCTTTCCTCCCTGTAATGATTTCCAGAAGAACAACTCCAAAGCTGTAAACATCTGACTTCAAAGTTAGTTGACCTGTCATTGCATACTCTGGAGCGCAGTATCCGTAAGTACCCATAACCCGTGTAGATACATGGGTGTTATCTCCAACAGGTCCCAGTTTAGCCAAACCAAAATCAGATAACTTAGGATGATACCCTTCACCAAGCAAAATGTTGGAGCATTTTAAATCTCTGTATATCACAGGAGGGCTTGCCTTATCATGCAAATACTCCAACCCTTTTGCTGCCCCAGCAGCTATTTTCATTCTTGTGCTCCAATCAAGTGGTTTCTTACCAGGTGAAATCTCTGCAAATAAAGCAATTAGGACTAAGAAGAAGATAACAACATGAAAGGGATTGAAAAATGAGTAAGAAGTTGAACACATTTACCATATAAATGGTCTTCTAATGATCCTAGAGGCATGTACTCGTACACCAATAGCCTTTGATCTCCATCAGCACAATAACCGATTAAATTAACTAGATTAGGATGGTGGAGTAAACTTAGCATCAACACTTCAACAAGGAATTCCCTATTTCCCTGCAAGCCATTACGATCAAGTTGCTTGATGGCTACTACCTGAAACAATCATTGATAAGGTTAAGATTTTTCACTCACTTTGCAACTCGCTGCATATCATAATTGATGCTTCTATGCTTTGTTTGTGATAGAATTTCATACGCTCATATCATGATCCTTATGCAAAAATTGCACCTTTAACATTTAGAAATTGAAGGCAAACTGAAGAAAATGATGAGCATCACTCACCTGATTAATGGTTTCCAAACGCCCTTTATAAACTCTTCCAAAACCTCCCTCCCCCAACAAACACTCTGCCTTGAAATTTTTAGTTGCAGTTGCCAACTCGCGAAATGAAAAGATTTGTGCGGCGATGCTATCTGGAGCTCCACGTTTAGAGGATTCTTTATCTTTCAAAGGGGAACCCATCCTAGATCTCTCTGCATCAACAAACCATGACGGTAAAAACTCAAATCACCGTCAAGAAATCGAATCCGTGTCTCCAAATTTGCTTTCCAATTTAAAGCAAACTCTCAATAACGAGAACAAAAACCCCCTCAACAAATACAGAATCCCTCTGCTAAGGAACTAAAGACTACATACACGAACAACTGCAGAGTGAATGAACCAAGAAATCACATCTCAAAACCCCCTTTGACTTTGCAAAAGAACCAAACTTCCCACCACTACACAATCACCCGGATAAGGGAACACTAGAAACTCACAATGGAATACAAATAACATGAACTAAATCAAATTCCAACAGACTTTAAGACAACAGCCAAAGGATTACAGTGTTATAACTCTATGGCCGACTCAACACACGTAACAAATGTAAAGAGAAATACTATAGGGGCATAAACACGAACCTGAAGCGAGTTTGATCTGATCAAGTGGCTTCTGGCTCATGATCGTCGGTTTCTTCTTCTTCTTCGAGTTTGACATACCAGAACAGGGAATCCACCCCATAACGCTCTTGCTCTCTCTCTCTCTCTCTCTCTTCCTTTATCTATACAATTGTAACAACAATACTCTGTAACCTCCAAAGATGAAAAATTCAATATCCCAGGTGGTGTCAAGTAGCCATGGAAGCACAAAGAATGGGGAGGGAGGGAGGGAGGGAAGGAGACAGACACCCAGGTTTGTATTTACCTTAGTTTCGCCAACATATATTATCTCGTTCTTTCCGTTAGTTTAATGTTATTTAAAACTTGGAAATTCGGTGATTGGCCTAAAACGGTCTTATCAGGCCAGTTACAACTCAAACGTTGTCGTTTAGGGATGATGGGTCCAAGAATCATGAATATTATTAAATCCACCGAAACTACCACGTAGTCAAAAGGAATTATTACTTAATGTACGTTCTGAGATGATGGAGCTCCATGGACTTCCACGAGGATGAGCTACAGCTTAGAGGGTCCCCTTTATTTAATGTGTCGGTCAAACGGCTTTAGAAAACCCGCCGTTTTGTTTCAATTATTTACGAGCTTTTTGAGTTTAAATTTCATCAACGACGTTCCGACACACGTTACGGATAATCAATCATAAATGCCTAACCTTTTCATATTTAATCTCTAATAAAATTTAAAATTAAATAATTCAATTCAAATAATTATATTTATTAACATAATTGACAAGTGAATTGTTTTTTTTCTAATATCCAAAAACAGCCTCTCTATATTATATAGGATTAAGGCTGCGTATTATCAAACTTTTTCGAACTCCACTTTAGTGTAAGATTTTAGATTGAGTGTGATGATGATGATGAATATTATTATTATTATATTTTAAATATATAAAAAAAACTCCATAATTCGCTAAGATTTCAGCTGATGATATAAAAAAGTCAACATATAAAGTTCACAAGGCTCTTCGTTTTGCAAACGTCTAAGGAGGTTCATAATATACGCAACTTTCTCTTTATTTTTTAACAAAAAAGTTGTTTTGTTATTTAAATATATGACTTTGTGATTACAAAAAAGCAATTTTACATAACTTAGACAAATATATTACTAATATATTTGTTGTAACATACTCAAAAATTATGTTAATAAAGACTAAGAGTCACGTAACCTTTCTAAATATTAGTTTTTACGATAGTTACATTAACAAAATATTAATAAAAGTAATATTTTAAACTTGATTGTTTGATTTTTAAAAGTTTAAAAACTTAATTAAACATTTAAAATATTAGAAATAAAATTAAAAATCTTTTAAAATTAATATTTTCAATTTATTGTCATTTAAAATATATTTTTAAATTATTGGTTTAATAAAAAATAAATCACTAATTACTAATACTTTAGTAAATGGAACCTTAATAGAAGTATCAATATTTGAATATTTGAATATTGTCTTTAAGAAATACAAAGGATCAATTCCTTAAGATATGTTTATGCTAACTCAATCACACATTTGGAAAAAACAAACCTTTCCTATATTTTAACAAATCCTAAAATAATTCAAAATTTTAAATTTCTCTAAAAAACTCTTTTTAATTTTTTAAAAAATTCACTTTCTTAGAGATGAAATACACTCAGTATAAATAAACATAAACTAATCAAATGATAGCCCAGCTCAATTCTTAAATCTAATATGGACTAACTAAAATTGACTTAATTAATAATTTATGATATTTATAATAAATTATTAATTTGCGTTAGATTTAATTAGTTCGGTTTGTGTTTAAGTTGAATTATTATATAAACAATATCTAATTAGTTTTTTAAATATTCATAGTGCGGCTAATTTGTCTTTTTTCTAATCAAAATTTAAGAAAATAACATTTTAAAAAAATTCACGATGATTTTAAATTTAAAAAAAATCTATTTTTTTAAATTATAAAAATGTCATATTAATGAGACTCAAAAATATGATTCAATATAAATAATGGATCAAATAGAGCATCATTTGCTGTTCAATCTCAATAATTTATCCTGATAATAATAATTATTTTTTTAATCGTTTGTTAAGAAGTGGTCAAATTCAAAATGTTTAAAAGATTCAGTAAATCCTTGACCAATGCCAGAGGCGCATGACCTAGCTTGCCGTCCATACTGGGGACCACGACAAGACTTTGCCTTTTTCAAAGCAAACTAGTTCAATGCTTCATATGTCATCTTACTATTCTTTGTGGGTTGCATATGATTCATGCGGCTTGACCAAGTATGGAATAACTTTAGGAGCTCTTCGGTTTGGTTTGGTTTGGTTTAGTTTTCTGTTTTTTTTGTTTTTATAAAAAAATATTTTCGTTTAATCCTAAGGCGCGGGTAAGTTGATAAGGGGCTCTCTTAGTTTAAATGAGATCGCGAGTTCGAGCCGTCCTTATGTATGCAGCAGTTTAAAACTTGGAGCCAGAGCTTTGCCTCCCACAAAGGACCTACCGATTTGAACGAGGATTAGTCTGGGCGTGGATAGCTTAAAGATGTTTTCCTATAGTTTGGACCCTCCTAAGACACCTTGTGGACAACCAAAACAAAAAAAGACATTTTTGTTTTTCAACTTTATAAGAAGAATCTTTTTCAATGATATTTTAAATTCTTTAATTTTATTCGAACTTTAGCAAGTTTTATAATAGTTTAATATTGATTGAATCTTTTAAAACTTAAACATTTTGTCTTATTAATTCGGTTTGATTTTTTAAAACATTGATATTAATTTAATTATTACAATTAAATTAAAATAATATTATTTTAGACTTGATCAATAGAAACTTATTTGAATCTGGACTTGATCAATCCTATTTTTTCATTACTTTAAGTGTCATCCTCAAGTGTTTTCTTTGCTTGTGACCCAACAGTCAAACACTTGAATTTGCATTGGCCCACATTGGAATGGCTGCTTCTTAGGCACAGTTATACAAGGACACTGCTAGGTTTTGAACTTTGAAGGCCATAAGTTTGAATCTCTAAGCTCATTGCCACTTCTTATGGAAAGACTGGAAATTCACACAGTATGGATGAGAAGATTTGTGGGTTTCAGTTCCACCATTTTGTACAGTAACTCTGAGAGTGAGTGATTTGATATTATTATTTTAATTCTTAATTTCTTATACTTTAAAAATTATCACTTATGCTTATGATATTATTTAAATATCACACAATTTTTATATTATATTATATTTTGTTTTTATTAATTTACAAATAAAAAAGATATAATATTGAAATATGAAATATTTTTCAATAATTTGTTATTTTGGATAAAAATAAACAAAATAAAATGATAAAATTGGTTGTTTGATTTTATTTCTGTTGTAGTTTTCTGTTTCTGTTTTCAATTTTTTGTTTTTTATTTTTATTTCAAATAAAGAAAAAAACTTGTTTAGTTGTTAATATTAATGTAGTTGTATGTTTATTACTGATAATAATTATATTTTAAATAAAACTTAAAGATAAATTATTTTTAATTAAATACATTTATTTAATCTTTTATATAATATTTATTAACAAATTATTAATAAAATTATGTTATTTTAATATGATAAATAATTTAAATTTTATTTATAAACTAATATTTATTTGAAATATATTTTAATTATTAAATCAAATTTTATATGAATATTTATATATTTTTAAATTTAATTATAAAAATAAAATAAAATAAAATAATTCATAATTTTATGTATAATTAATTTTAATTTACTAAATATATAAATATAATGTTGAATTAAATTATTCATAAATTTTATTAAAAATTAAATAATTAAATATCATATATTTAAATGATAGTAAATTATATTATAAAAACAAAAACAATAAACAAAAACTACTTTTTATGGTTTTCATAATGTTTGAAAATCGGAAGAAACCAAAACAAAAAATAGAAACTAAAAACTCAAACAAACAAAATTTTTTAAAAAAATTGAAAAAAAAAACAAAAAATTAAAAATAAAATAAAAATTATATAAAAAATAGAAATTAGAAAGAGTATTTGTAAACGTTTCGCTATCCTTAAATTGCACAACTTGAATAAAGAAGGCAAATTAATTTAATTCACGGGAGGATAAAATTAAAATTATTTGATTCGATTAATTAACAATCTTTCTATTAGTTAAGGATAAAGCTACACATTACTAGACCTCTTCAGATTTTACGTTTCAGTTGTTGATTCAATTAATTAAAATAACATCATTTTATTTAAAAGACGAAACAAAACATTTCAGATTGTCCAAGCTCAATTGGAGTTTGTCTATAGCCACAAAGAAGTAAAATTTTTAAATGAAGCAAAGATCAATAAGCATATGACAGGGAATACATACATATATATATATATATATATGGGCATAGAGCCATTTGGTGAAAGTTGGTAGGAACCTGAGATTGTTTTACATATTACACGACAGATTTACCAGAGGAATGTACTTATTCTGCTTTAATTGGAAAATTATTAGGACACGAAAATCAGAAGTAGCTGGGTAAAGACATGTAAGATGTAAGGTTTTTGGTCCAGAGTCGGAGATTATGGTTTCTGCAACTCAGCTTCTGATGCTGCTGAAGTTGAACTCTTAAGAGGCATGTCATGGTTATGCTTCCCTTCGTATGTTGTAATGAAAGCTCTTGGATCATCCGAAGCTCTTTCCACGTACTTTCGAACCTTGCATTTGAGACTGGTGCATCTGTAGTAACTTCTGCAAGGAAAAGGAAAGGAGATTTTGCTATGAGCAAAGCAGCAGATAACAAGAAGAACAATGCAACAGATTCTGAAACCTGGGGTATGCATTTCCCTTCACAACTTTCTGCCCGTACTTTCTCCATCTAAAACCATCTCCAAAAATCTCTGAATCTGTGGAATTTTGCACCACAACACGGGGTTCTGTTGCACCATCCTCTGCTACTCCAGCTTCAACAGATTGAATTTCACTCTTCCTGGAAAGTAAAATGTGCAAAAGGATATGACAAGTTGGCAACTTTTGATTAGATGATGCATGTATTCGCAAACTCATACCTTCTTTTACTTTTGGGTTCAGAATCTTCTTCCTCCAATCTCTTGCCAGCTTCATCACATTCTCCACTGAGGTCACAAGAGTTGTCCGAAGTTCCTGCACCGACATTAGTCGATCCAGTTCGAGCAGGATCATGAGATGGTGGAGCTTTACTCTGATACGTGGAACTTCTGGGTAATCTTGTGTCATTCTGAGTTTCAACTCTACTTTCAGAACCTTCATTTAGGTTACTACTCCATAATGGGGCGTTCATTGCCTCCTGATCTGCACCTTGTGTTCCTGATGAGTTCCGTTTAGGTAGCTGAGGTTTTGGATGGTTGTGTTCACCCCTGTAGACTATTTCTGCAATCTGCCCATCAAGTGATCTCTCAACCTTCTTTTTCACTGGACAATTCGGATGTGTGCACTTGTAGTAACTTCGCGGGTACTCGCTTCCTTTTACTTGCTTTTGCCCGTACTTCCTCCAATTGTAACCATCATAAGAAGGTCGATCTGTATTTGCAATAGGTGCTGCACTTTTTGTATCATCTTCTTGATTATGAATCATCAATCTTGAGGACTCAGTTGTCTGATCAGTGTCTGCAACAGATGGAATTTTCTGAAGATTTGAGGCACGTTGGGATGCAATACTGTTTCTTTCTTGATTCTTTTGACACACATGACTGTCAGCTGATGCCAGTGTTTGATGTTGACTCCTATTAAAGTTTCCCTGAGAAATAACTTTTTGAACTCAGGATACCATAATCTGATTATTCAGCAAAATTCAAGATCATGGTTAGAAAGGAAAGTGATTCCTGATGGACAAGTTGAACATTAACTCCACATTAGCCATATCAGACGAAGAAGAAAATAAAGCTACTAACCATATTAGCCAAAAGAGATACAGTTGTCTTTGATACAAGTTTAGCATGTGGTTTATATACGACCGTGGGCTTGCAATCTGATTTTGAAACTCTGTCAGGTGTATCGCAAGCTGCCGATCCAGAGGGTTTAGCCTGAAATTTTCAAAAGCCATGGAAATTCAGCAGATAATCAGTATTGAACATGAACGAAATTGAGTGACTCTGACAGAAAACCTGTGAAGAAGGCAATGCAGCTGCAGAACGATTAGCCATTGGCTTGAACCTCACTGTCTTTGGTCTAATGGCAGGAATTGTAGTTTCCGAGCACACATTTGGGGGTGAAGCATCAATAGCACCTGTAAGTAGCTCTGTGAAGGATCTAAAATTGGAGCATTTAGGCTTGGATGCTACCGGTTTAGCTACGACAACCCTGTCTGGTTCCTTGATCTCCATGTCAATACAAGTATCCGGAATGAAGATCAAATTAATGGTGAATGACACACCGATTCGACATCATGAAATGTGTTATTGCTCTGCATGGGAAAATAGAGAATATGAGTCTAAACTGACATGAAGAAAGAACAGAAAGTATAAAGAGTACTATCATGTCACAACCAGCAGTCTACATTTGTAACCAATTAGCGTATTGTAATCTGAAAATTATTTTTCTCGGCTAATTGAATAGCTGTAGCATCTTATGCATACACTCTCTGTGTTAAAGTTTTCATCATAGAAGCACAGATTCTTGCATGTAAGTATCCAAATACTTCTTTTTCCTTCGGGCTCGAGTAGCTTATCTCCAAAACAAAGAAAAGGGACTCAAATCAAGCACTATGAGTAAAATCTGGCAACATGAAAGGTGCAAGAAAAACAGGGCTATGAAAAGTTGAAGAACACAGAAATAACATTTACGAGCAAACTGATTAAACTGAGCAGAAATAAGACTTGAACTCTTCTTGAATTCTTGTTCAATGGAATTGAAGACTGGTTATCACCACTCATTGAACCTATTTCTACCTCAATCATTCATGCTTTTGTCCCTCTCCATTGAAATACCATCTTCAACTTATGTACCAGAAAAAAAGATTAAAAACCCTTCTGCATAAAGCTGTACACATAAAGTGCTTTCTTTCTGTATGGACAAAGTGCAGTAACAGGAAGCTAATTCTCTTAACAACCTCCAACTTTGCAAACGAGCAATATGCTTCAGATTGAGTGGCCATCTTTACAGCGAATTACTGACAGCAGGAATAATCTGAAACTACTTCCAGGATCCACATATCAATTGTTTACTCAAATCTCTTACATTTCGTAATAAGATTAAAAACACAATTCGTTGAATTGAGGCACCCACAGATTTTCATGCAACCCAGTAAAAGCCATTCCAGAAAACCTCAGTAGGCAAGGGCATTGCCAAAACTCCACACCATAGTCAAATAAGCGCTGTTGGTGAATTCTATCAGCACAGTCAATAAGTTTAACAAACAGTTCTTCAGGTTTCGACACCAACCCGGATTTAGTCTAACTAATTAGAAGTCTTTCTCAACACAGAAAGTTTATGCCCTCTTGATCATACTATACCAATAAACCCCAATTCTATCCAAGTAATAGGAAATTTTCAGATGAAAAACTTAAGTAACAACAATTTCCAAATTTATTCACCACAAAGCATCCCAAATTGCACCTAAACGCTTTGGCCTCTAGGCAATAGTTATATATTTCCTAAAAGTAATTACCAGTTTACAGGCAACTCCAAAATCTTTGGAAACATGGGTTGTATCATTTTGGTTGTGTCTAATAGTTTATAATAGTTTTCTTGTGAAAACTCGCTTGCTTCCAAAGACTAGAGACAGATGAATCTGAACCACCAGAATATTCAGCATCACGTCATCAGAAATATTTCACTTTCACAACCTTCGTGCTCCTCGATTAACAATATTCCTACGATTATCGCTCCATATTTTTGTATAAAACTCTCAAGTCAAGACGAGTTATGCCAAGACTTTAACTTTTCTAAAGAAAAAGCGAAGAACCCTCAAGGATCAAGAAAAGAAGAAATTTTATATGAACAAGAGCCACCAGATAACCATAAACAAACACTTCAATACGTTAGTGGAAGAGGCCATAGAGTTCTGCAGAAAGAAAAAAGAAAAATCTGAAGAAAAGTTTCGAACTTTTCCTGACCGAAGAATAGATATGGACTTGTAATTTAGAGGGTTGCAAACAGCGTTTAATCCTTGAGATCCAAACAACTATTCCTGGTAAGAACATAAGCCATAGACCAAATTCAAAGAGCATATAATTACAAACAAGAGAAGACACGGTAACAGACAAGGAAGCCAAACCAAACCACAGAGTCAAAAGTGCTGAAAACCTAGGAGTTGATATGCTTCCACGAATCCCATTTAGTTCTTAAGCTCACGAACATCAACAAAATCTGCATTCCGAAAACAAGAAGTTGAACAAAAGTAAATAATCTGATAAGAAGCTCAACAAGTGACTATATCACAAGTGCAACAACCTTACCTTGAAACAACGCATTAAGCTTAACCAGTTCTGTACATCCACGTAAAAAAGGACAAAGCTCATATTACTAGACAGCACACACTTTTGTCTTTCTCATTGCAGCTCACTTCGTCTTCTTCCCTTGAGCCAAAGACAACGCAAAAAAGTTAACTTTTACTGGATTCTCAGCTCATACAGTAAGAATGAAATTTTTAAAAGTACCCTTTTAACAAGAGAGAAGAGGGAAGCTTGCCCTTTTAAAGCTTCTGCATAAACCAGTTTTTTTATTAAAGAGTAGAGAAGAAAGAGTTAAAAAGGAAAAGATGGAGAATGCCAAAGCAACTGTTTCTGATTTTTCCCCCCTTAGTTTTTAGAAAGTTTTCATCTGTTTTTTTCTCTGAATTAGCAATAGTCTATATATGTTCTTCTTCTTCTTCTTCATCATCTTCTTCTTCTCTTCATTTTTCGTTTTTTTATTCTTAGTTTTGGTTGGAAAAGGTAAAGCTAACGTGATGGTACGGCCAACTAACTATCTCCTGTTTCTGAGTTCTCGGTTTGACTCTTCTATGCTTTCCAAACTCAACAGAAAAACTCAATTTTTTTATCATTATTAATTTATTACTATCGTTATATTTATTTGTTTTTATACTTTTTTTCCATCCAATCAACTTCTCTATTTGTTATGAATAATACTGCATATCACTAGACTTTTTTCAGATCTTGCGTATCAACAAAATTTATAATAAATATTATTATTATTTTTTAAATTTTTTAATTAAAAATATAGTAACAAAATAGTATTTTTAATACAAATTAAAATTTTTTGAAACCATAAGAAAAAATACACAATCTTATTTTTAACAGATATAGCATTTCTTCAAAACAAAGACTCCAATTTTTCTTTTTTTTTGAATGGTAAATATTTATTAAATTATAAATTTTGAATCAAATTCATTTTTGAATAATAATTAAGGTGTTAATGTAAGTTCTTCCCTTCTAATCCAAAAGGGAATTTTTTTACTAAGTTATGTTATATCAAAATTATATATCTAAAAAATTTACTAAGTAAATTCTATATTTTTAAAAAATTATAATGAAAAACATTCGATAAACTTTAAACTTTTAAATACACGATTTAATTACATTAATTAGTTAAACAAATTTTACATTAAATTATAATTTGTAAATTTATGAATTATCTATAATTAGGTTCTCTAAAATTTATAAATTTCTACTTAGGATATTTTAAATAAAAATGAAAAGAATTATATATATTTGTTACAAAAATTAATGGAAATGAAGTATTTTTAATAAATACATATTAACATTGTATTAACTGAATATTTATCATGTTTATTAATCATGTAATATAAAATTTTGTATATTTGTAATATTAATATAACAGGGAAAAAAAAAAAAAGTGGCCCCGGCCGGCCCCTGAAATCTGAAGAGGCAATTGATTGCAAGCCAAAAGCCAATTTTCATGCAGTCTGACTCATCATTTAATATAGTGGAGCCGTCGTCCCAGACTGCAAGTCAAAATGGCAGTTTTGTCCCTTTGCTTAAAGCATGACTTAAAGGACAATAAGGACAATATATCTAGTTGATTGTTGGCTTTTCAACGACCATTCATAAATTGCTAATAAAAAATGAATTAAATTAATTCATTTTTTTATTAATCAAAATATTATTAATTTTTTATTTTGGGTAAGTTGGAAATAGGAAAAGAAATACATTAATAAAACATAAGAATAGGCATGAAATATATTAGAGGAAGACTATATATATTATAAAATTATAAATTATAATATAATTACAAATTAGTCAACATAATCAGTGAACAAGGTTTCTCGCTTTGTGAGGAGGGTCATAATTTATATATTTTTTTTTTGTATTTTTACAAAGAGACTGTTTCAAGCAACTTAAATCTATGACCTTATTATGATTATAAATGGGCAACTTTATCAGATACTCTTAGACTCACCTTCATAATTACAAATTATTTGTAAAAATTAAAAATTATATAAATATAATTGTAGATAAAATTATAAAATAATAATTATATATATATAATTATAATTTTGGAACATTTTTAATTAATAATAATTAGAAAGACAAGACCAACCAATATTTTATTTAAAAGTTTGTATTTTATAGCTTTGGTAACAAAAGGTTTATAAAATTTGTGTTAAAAGTCTTACAATTTGATCACTTGTATTTAAATTTTAATATTTTGAAATTATTATTTATCTTTAATAATATTAGTTTATTATTACACAATTTCCTTTGTTGTATTCTATTTTTATTTAATCATAACTTTGAAAATTATATCTTTTTTACAAAAACTTAATATTACAAATTTAAATAAAAATAAATAATGAGATAATTAAATGATACTTTTGAAATATTAGAATTTGAATGAAAAACTAAATCATAAAGGATTTGAGTAGACTCAATCCTAAAATATGAGAAAAGAACATATAATATGACTTTTCATGTGCGGAAATAAGATAGTCAAGATGGCTAAGGTGAGACCATCATTGGGCATTTGAATCAATAAAAAGTTTAAATTCACTCATCACTTGTCAATCTTGTGTTTGAGAAAACACAAGATTCTTTACAATTTAGGTCACCTTTTTTCTTGATAGGTAAAGTTGTGGTTGTTACTTTTTAGTGTAAGTCAATGAAAATTTGATCTTTTAATCACATTTCAAGAAATATGTTAAAACCAATTGGGTGCTTTTTTGCTTAATTTGATACATAATGGCTATAGTTTTTGTGCATAAGAATTGTCAAAATTAAGGCCTCTTTGTTTTCATTTTTGTTTTTAATTTTCATTTTTTTAAAAATTCAATAAAAAGAACATTTTATTTTAACTTTTAGTTTCTTTTTTTAAAATTTTACAGTTTTTAAATTTTATAAAAATCATAAAAATGGTTTTTATTTTTTATAACTTGATTCAGTATCAACTAAATATTTATTATTTAATATATTAATTATTAATAAGAATTAAGAATAATTTAATTTTATCTAATACTTGTAGTTAAATTTAATAATTGTTAATAAATATAATTAAATTTAAAATATAAAAATTTTAAATGAAAATTTATTTAATAGTTAAGATGTATTTAAAATAAACATCAATTTATAAATAAAAATGCATTTTTAAATTTGTCTATTTTAATAAAATAAAATAATTTTATTAATAATTTGTAATAAATACTATATAAGAATTAAAATAAATTTATTTAATAAAAAAATAAATTATCTTTAAATTTTATCTAATATATAATTATTATCGGTAATAAAAATATAACTACATTAATATTAACAATTAAACATATTTTTATTTTTATTTAAAAAACATAAAATAAAAACTGAAAATTGAAACTAAACAAGTCAAACCCGTGAAAACACGTCTTTGAGACAAATCTTATTATATTTTAACGACAAGGACTAAACTATAAGGAGCAACATAAGATGGGCAAAAGAAGTTAGGGTTTTTAAGACTTTATACTCTTCCACTTTAGTACATTTGAAAGCATTTATACTAAAACATCAGGGATCAAAATAAATAACTTAATTAGTTTTGTTAGATTCATTTTATATTTAAGATTGGTTTTTATAAAATTCTCAATCTTTTTCAACAAAAGATTGAAAAAATATTGAGTTGTAAAAGTTGAAAATTTTATTGTATTAAGGTTTTTTTATAAATTAAAAATCAAAGGTTAAATTAAAATTATTCTTAATTAATTATTATATATAAGAATATACTTGTGCTAAATTTAATAAATGAAGTTATTTTCAAATTTTATTTTTAATTTTAGTCATAATAAAAATTAATTAAAAATAATTTATAATTTTAAGAATAAAATAGTGTCTAATGTCAACTAGTAATGCATCATGTTTATATCATAATCGATATTCGTAATTTTGCTAAATTTGGAGGGTAGAAAGGGAATAATAAATAACAAAAAGAAATTAATTACTATATTAGGAAAAATAAAAGTTAAAAAGGAACTTAGAGAGTGTTGTAAGGTGGTTAGTTGGAAGGTGGAAATGAGTTGAGAAAGTTCGTTGGGACGCACGTGACAGCGCATGCTCTAACCCCCCAAACTTACGTTCTAGTACGTGCGACTGGTGGGTGTATCCGCTGCACGTGTCAATTGCATGGGTGTAATTTTATTTTTATTTGTGAATTTTAAATTTTTCTTATCATCTCGTTTTCTTTTTTCCTTTGATTTTAATAATAACATATTATTATTTGATAAACAATATTTCTATATTCGAGTTTCGAATGTTACTCCGTACCTTCTCATTATAAGAAGAAAGAAAGTCATTCCACTAAAAAACAAAAATGTCAAATTGCACATTTCTTTTTTTATAGCAATTAAATATAATTAATTAAAATATATTAAAATTTGATATAAAATAAAAATTAACAAAATTTTATTTTTCAAGATTTTTAATAAACCAACTACTATTAACAGTGATGTTAATCATTCATTTGTCCTAACCAACTATTATAATTATAATTATTATATCTATTATCATTTTTTGCCGTATTTATTTTCACTTTTATTATCATTATCTCACGTGAATCAAGCACTCTCTAAATTGTTGTAATCACTTGATTGACAGGTTTCAATCACAGCCATTGACACTAACATTTCTGATATTCACACGAACAATCCTTAACTAGATAGGGACATAATCTTCTGTCTAATTTTATGGTGTCATATTCTGTCTAATGAATATCAATCATTCATTTATACGGATCTCGCGTTCATTTATGCGAGACTCACGCGAAATCTACATAAATAAATAGCTGAGATTCATGAGATAAAATAAGACACCATAAAATTGAACAAAAGATCTGGACTCAATCATGACACACAGGGATAACATTACCTAAGTACATGAAGTACATGAAAGAGAAGATTATAATTATTTATAGTGGCATTAAAATAATAACTGGTAACCCATTGGAATGATTTATGTTTAATAAAATTTTATGCATGCAATAAAAAATATATAATTTTTTATTAAAAGGACATGTATTAAATTGAAAATTTGCATTTTTTTTAACTTTCATATAATTGTCGTGCCAGAAAAAAGCTTGTGCATTATTGCAGAATTTATAATTTTTCATAGCTGTCTAAAACTTGTTTGTATGCATCACTATGACACTATCACATTACAAGTCCTGTCTTTTTCTGAGATTTTTATGAAACAAAAATCATGTCATCGCAATATAAGTGGAACGTACATCATAAGACATAACAACGTACATCATAAGACATAACAAAGTCAGACGTCCTGACTCTGTAGTACAAAGTACAAACAATTTTTTGCTACTCTCGTTAATTTATTGGATGCTAATTAATAAAATGGAATAAAGCGTAACAGAATAGTTTATAATAATATGGAGTATAATATAATGAAAAGTTATTTAAAAGGGATGGAAGAGTTCATAATGTAATATAGTGAAATATTATTTGAAAAATAGATGGAATAAAATATAATGTATAATAAATTATTATTATACTCCCAATATTAAAATGGTTATTACAAGAGGCTTAACGTTATGATTTTAAAACAGGATTCGTGTCCAATTAAAAAGTCACGGTTCAAGTTACAATTGTGACAAATAATTTTTTATATTTTTCTATTTTAAAATAATAAAAAATTTATTATTTTTATTAATTATACACAATTTATTATTGGTTATATAAAAATATTATTATTAATTATTTAATAAATTTAGCTTTATTAAATTTTATTTTATTCTATTATATGTTATTTATATTTAAAAATAATTTATTTACATTTTTATTTATATAAAAATATATACAAACAATTAAAGAATAATCTTTTATATATTTTTTATCTTTCATAAATAAAATTTTTATTAAAATTTTTAGTTTATTATTAACAATATACAATTTATTATTAATAATATGAAAGTATTATTATTAGGGTAAGGAGAAATAATACAATTATTGTGGATCGTGATAAATGAGTATGGAGAAAAGGAGGTTAGGGTTAGAAGAAATAATTGATATTAAGAAAAATTATTGATGGTATATTAGATAATATGTATTTATTAGTTTAGGTTACATCTTAAACCTCCCGAATCGGAGGCTTCTTATTTTCATTGTTTAGGATGGAATGGAACATAATACGAAACCTTCTGCTTCCATTTCATCCCATTAAGAAACCCTCAACCAAACGATGAAAGTGTGTTACGTTTTATCTCGTTTCATTACCAACCCCTCCACCAAATAGGGCATTAAGGAAACATAACATCTCTTCCGTAAACCAGTTCCTACTCTATTCAATCAAATCTCAACCACATATTTATGTGAAACTCATATAAATATGTGAATGAGATCCCACGAAACAGGGTGAGAATGAGCCATCTGAAACAGATAATCTGTTCCCTCGTTTTATGCTATTCAATTAATTAAGGATAAGATTACGATATTCTAAATCTTTTTAAACCTTACATTTTAATAAAAAAATTTACTGACTTGTCGTTATTGTTTTTCTTTTCCTTATTATTATCTATTTTTTGTACTTTCATTTTATATTATTATCACTCCTTTTTTAGAATATAAAAAATTCATTAAAGAATGTTGGAGATTACATCAAAAGAGCGTTAGCTCCAAATTATGATAAACCCAATTGTACCACTAAGATTCACTAGGAAGCGTACGACGTCATTCTGCATTAAAACTCAATAAACTACAATTTACAAAGTCATTTTATCAATCGAAAATAATGACTTAGGACTTTTCTCGACTCTTTGATCCCTTTCTTGATTAGCTTAGAAGAGAACATGCGATCTGTTGGCGATGCAAACATGGATCCTTGGAATTTCTCACGCTCTGTTCTTCACACAGGTAAATCACTCTGGATGTAAAACCGGACTTTCTGAGCCCTTTGGTGATTGTTCTGTATTTGGGGATACTACTATATATTGATATATATACAAGGTTGTATATGAGTTCAAAGATGAATTGAATTATTTTGGTACGTATGACAATGATTTATAATATTATATGCCCTTACATAAACTTAGAGCTCATCGATACGTGAAATCATTGAGATTTTCGACAAACAAGCTTTTAAGTGTGTAAAATTGAGTCCATTGGATGAATATGACCATGGTAGTCGAATTAATGTGTTTTAATGCCTTAGAGGTGATTAGATAAGATTTATAGATTTATTAGACACTTAGAAAGTTTAATTAGAAAAGTTGATGTACATAAGGGCTTATTTGCAAATTGTTAAACGTCAAAGGAATTAAACGTAAATTTTCAATTCTTGGAGGACCAATATGTAATTTTATAAAGTTAAGGGGCTTAGTTATTATTTCAAAAAGTCTAAGGACCAAAATAAAAATAAAAATTTTGGAGATTTCTAAACTTTGGGCTTAATTGTAAATTTAGGAAAGTTTGGAGGGTAAAATGGTAATTTCATACAACATAAGGGCAAAAAGATAATTTCACCGTATTTTGATCAAAGAAGGGGCAATATTCTAGACCCTTCTCCATGTAAGGTCGTGCATCCCATTAGTAAAGACTTAAAACACTTAATTTTAATTAAAAGAAAGGAGAAGAAAGGAAAAAAGAGAGGAAGAAGAGGAAATTTTGGCCATCATCAAAATTCACCTTTCTTTTTGGTTTTTCAACTCAAAATCAAGGTGTTCTAAGCTAATTCGGGTTAGAACTCAAATCTATCATTAGATTTGAGAAAATCTCAAAGGATTTGAAGATATCATCAAAGGAAGGTTTAGGTAAAT